>OY755205.1:26950719-27117636 GCA_963576765.1 Draba incana
CGGTGGTCTGGGACACCTCACACTAATATGCCCAGGCTCTCCGCAGTTGTAACACACTCTCGTATCACGCCTCTGCGACTGCGGCTGCTGCTGCTACTGAGACAACTGCAACTGATCGCCCTTACGGGGGCAACTCGATAGACGATGCTCCAGACTACCGCATCCAAAACAGGCACCACTCCTCTGACTGGATCTGGAAGCACCATCAAATTTCCGTTTTTGGCCCTGCGCAGGCTTGCCGCCTTTGCCGGAACCAAAACCGGAACCACTCTGCTGCTGCGGCTGCTGCTGCGGCTGCTGCTGCTGTCTCCTCGGCTGAACAGCAGGAGCAACCGAAACTGGAACTGCCGCTGGAACGGTTGCAGGCAACTGACTCTGTAAGTCCTCCTCGATACATGCTGCCGTATCAACCAGCCTCGCCCTCGTGGCGAACTCAGAAACTCTACAGCGCACCCGCAAATCCGCGCGAAGGCCCCTCATAAATCTCTGAACCTGCGCACGCTCGTCATCCATACTACGATCTGCATACACTAGCAACCTGCTGAACTCAGCATCGTACTCCCGCACAGTACGCTCGCCCTGAACCAGCTCCACAAATCTCGTCCCTAGACGATCCAAGGCCTCCTGAGGAAAGTACTTGGCGTTAAACTCAGCCACGAACTCTCCCCAGGTCCAAACATAACCAGGCCTCCTGGACTCAATAGCTCTCCACCATAGATGAGCATCCCCAGACAGATAATGAACCGCAATCTCAACTCGATAATCCTCAGGACACCTCACTGAACGGAAGTTGCGCTCCATGCGCATACGCCACTCATCTGCCTCCTCCGGCCCAACACCGCCAGCAAAGAAAGCAGTACTCATGTGACGCATCTGACTCATCATCTCGAGATAAGCCGGACGTGCATCACCCATCCCAGCCCTCGGCTGCACCTCAGCCACTGGAGGCACCTGAGGAGCCGGAACCGGACCCGCCGCCGGTAACCGCGCTAATACCAAAATGTAACACCCAACCTTTTTTTTTTTTTTTAAATTAATTAACCCGGATTAATGATCCCATAATCATTAATCCTCAGCGGCTAACTCAGGGTGAATTCAAATGCGGAATAAATAACCATAAATAAAATCAAACTCCAATACCAATAACCATCTCAAATAATTTCTAGCAACCTAACAGGCTACTAATATCTCAACATAAACAATAATAAGGCCCTATCATCCTCCGTCCTTGCCTCCAGTCCCAGATCACGCTTTCCCATTACCTACAACTCAAAGGAACACGGGAGTTGCGTGAGTATTATCATAAATACTCAGTGAAGCGGTCATCCCGCGAAAGATTAACATAATTAACATTATCAATTTATCACAATCCAATAACCACATTTTACTTTTAATTAATCAATCATATAACACGAATTCACACAAACAAACACCATGAATGCTAACCTACATCAATCATCGCAATCACGCACTCACCTCGACAACGGCTGAACTCTCGATAAAAACCCGCAACCGCAGAAACCAACTCAACGACGATCTGCCACGGATTAATTCATAATTAATACTCGAAAACTAATCAATGAACTAATCTCCTAAACCGACCAACCCACGGTCCAAATTAATTTAATTCCCAATTAAATTAATTTCGCTGATTAACTCCATAATTAATATCCCCAATTAAAATATGAATTAATCTTCTAAACCGAACCAGACCACGGTTCAAATTAATTTAATTATCCAATTAAATTAATTATCGGTTTACCTCCCTAACCAACCCACTTAAATTGAACCATCTAATTAAAAATAAACCACAACTAAACCGGTTGATTAAATTGAACCACCCTTGGTTCAATTAACCAACCCAAATATTCATAACCGAACAATCATCTTCTTCCTCATAACCTCACGAGCCGCCATCACGACCAGCTGCTCCTCCGTGCCGCCAAGCACCAGCCGATCACCCCAAGCTTCACGTCTCACGTCCAAGGTCAGCCACGCCTCTCGCCTCACCACCAACGAAGCCGGTGACGCCACGACCATGGCCACCGTGGTTGATCACCACCACCAACCAACCGCCGATCCTTACCCATCTAGCCTAACCACCATAATCCCCATAAGCACAAGGAAGAAGAAGAAGAAGGAAACTTACCGAGCAAGAGATGGAGACGATGAAACTTGACTAACACGGCACCACCACGGCACAAGCTTCTCCACCGATCACTAAGCTCTTCCTCTCCTTTTCCTCTCTCAAAACGCACGACCACAAGGAAGAAGGAGGCTGCACGTTCTCACGTTCGATCAAAAGAAATAGGGTTACACCCAAATTCTCAGAAAATTGCAAATAAGTCCCTTCGCTTCTTCCTTCTTACGAATTGACCCCAAAACTTCCGAAAGTTGCAAAAACAACCCCAATTAAATTCCCGCGGAATTTAATTATTTTAAACCTTTTCACAATCTTGATCACGGATGTTACAGGTGCTGGTCGTGGTAGAGGTCATTCACGACCAAGACAGCGTACACATATATATAGTAGAAGTATTTTCACATAATACAAATACTTGGCTACTAATGAACCACATAAATGTAGTAAATACCATACAAGTGTTTAATTCTTAATGGTAATACTTGTTTACTAATTATCCAAGTATAATATGATGATGTCTCAGATGGATAATCATCCAATTTCTTAACATTATGTTTATTAATACGGAAAATTAGCCATTTGCCGCTTATTTTTGTCTTATTTCCTGAAATTGTCACATTAGAATTATCTAAACCCTAAAATCAAAATCAAACTTCTGAAATCCCAATATAACTTCGGAAAAAAGGTCAGATTTTGGATTTTGAATCATTGCAACTCAAAAGAAAGTTGCACTCTTTCGGGACTCTCAGTAATGGCGGATTTCCACACATAACCTCAACGGGCCAAGTGGATTTTCACTCCCCACAAACTGGTATCTTCTCAATCTCATTCTCATCGCTTTTTGCTTTCCCAAGAAATTCCATGCCAAGATTTGATAAGCCCATCATCGCTTTATAAATTTTGGATTTTTATGATTTTCTTTTTGCGCTAATCAGCAATTAGATTCATAAACTCAATGGAACTGAAATGGTTCATTGTTTCAATGGATACACTTTTGAATGGTGTGATCTTGATGGGCTTCTTTCTTTGTTTTACGCAAGAGAGTCCGAATAATCGGAGCATCGAAAGTATCGAACTTTGGGGTTTACTGATCAAGCATTTTGATTGTTTGCCTTGTAATTATGTGTTATATTGTAAATTTCCTTACTTCTTGTGTATATATTGCAACTAAGTTCTAGTGTTGTAATTGTAGGCAGAGAGATACAAAGCTGCTAACTAGAGGGCAGTGCAAATGCTGGGGAAGGTGTGTTAAGTGTTGCTATGGAACTTTTGGTTTCTCTATTCATGATAATTTTATGATTTAATTTCTTATTTAAGTGTTGCTATGGAACTTTTGGTTTCTCTATTCATGATAATTTTATGATTTAATTTCTTATTGATAGTGTGGAACTACTCAATATAAGCATTTGCGACGTTTATGATTTAAAACAAGATATATAAGGATTTGCCTATACCCTAAACTCTAACCAATACATTATTTATACCATTTAAATTGGCTCTTCTTCGAATATAAAAACATATCATAGAGGCCCTAATTGATATATAAAATTATTTGCATCAATGTCCAAGTAATAATAATAAGTAAAAAACACTAAGGTTTAGGGTATAGGAATTTGCTATGTTTTTGCGACGAAATTGTTTTTGATGTTTAATGTTGATTAGGTTAATTTAATGTTATCATTAAAATTGTTAAAATCAATATTAGATTACATATTTTTTAAATATGCAATTACTAATTTCAAAAATTATAAAATTTATTTAGCTGGAAGAGAACGAGTATAGCCAGTTCTTATTGTCCGGTGCTGGTCGTGGTAGAGGTCATTCACGACCAGGACAACGTACACATATATATAGTAGAAGTATTTTCACATAATACAAATACTTGGCTACAAATGAACCACATAAATGTAGTAAATACCATACAAGTGTTTAATTCTTAATGGTAATACTTGTTTACTAATTATCCAAGTATAATATGATGATGTCTCAGATGGATAATCATCCAATTTCTTAACATTATGTTTATTAATACGGAAAATTAGCCATTTGCCGCTTATTTTTGTCTTATTTCCTGAAATTGCCACATTAGAATTATCTAAACCCTAAAATCAAAATCAAACTTCTGAAATCCCAATATAACTTCGGAAAAAGTCAGATTTTGGATTTTGAATCATTGCAACTCAAAAGAAAGTTGCACTCTTTCGGGACTCTCAGTAATGGCGGATTTCCACACATAACCTCAACGGGCCAAGTGGATTTTCACTCCCCACAAACTGGAATCTTCTCAATCTCATTCTCATCGCTTTTTGCTTTCCCAAGAAATTCCATGCCAAGAATTGATAAGCCCATCATCGCTTTATAAATTTTGGATTTTTATGATTTTCTTTTTGCGCTAATCAGCAATTAGATTCATAAACTCAATGGAACTGAAATGGTTCATTGTTTCAATGGATACACTTTTGAATGGTGTGATCTTGATGGGCTTCTTTCTTTGTTTTACGCAAGAGAGTCCGAATAATCGGAGCATCGAAAGTATCGAACTTTGGGGTTTACTGATCAAGCATTTTGATTGTTTGCCGTGTAATTATGTGTTATATTGTAAATTTCTTACTTCTTGTGTATATATTGCAACTAAGTTCTAGTGTTGTAATTGTAGGCAGAGAGATACAAAGCTGCTCACCAGAGGACAGTGCAAATGCTGGAGAAGGTGTGTTTAGTGTTGCTATGGAACTTTTGGTTTCTCTATTCATGATAATTTTATGATTTAATTTCTTAGTGTGGAACTACTCAAGTTGAAGTAGATGCCAGTGGATCACTAACATATCCTAGAGAAAAAGTTGATACAAGAGATCAAGGTATTTTTTTATTATTGTTAACACGGTTTGACGAATATAGTCATAACTATCGTTATAGTTTTGTTGGTCAAAGTATAAATGATGATATTTTTTGCTGCTTTACTCTCAACTGAGAAAAAGCTTAAGCCTTTTTTGCGTTGATGAAGAACGGTACATGAGAGCATTTTATGAGCCAAAAGTCCAAGAAATGTGCAGTGCCTTTGAATTTCCTCAAAAGATTCAGGTGCATTGTTGGAAGTTTATTATTGAAGTCAAAAATTAGATACTCAATCTTGTTAGCTCTCTGACTTCCCGTTTTTCTTGTAATCTTTTGCAGGCAAAGGCTCTCCAATACTTTAAAAGATATTATCTGCAGTGGTCTGTTATGCAACATAATCCAAAAGAAATAATGTATACTTCATCTGAATTCTTTTTACCAATTTGCTTGCAATAACAAATAATGTTTTGAAGGTGTTTTTTAAATTGTATTTCTGACATGCTTATTAGGCATTTAATTTCCTCTTGGTAGAATGTTGTAATTTGGACTAATTTATACCTTTCATTGAACAGGTTAACCTGCGTTTATGCAGCTTGTAAAATAGAGGAGAATCATGTTTCTGCCGAGGAAATTGGGAAGGGGATTAAACAAGATGACAACGCAAAAACATCGCAAATATTGCGAGGATTATGCATGGTAAGATATTTTGTAATAATAGCGATAACTTAGCGTCTGTTTTGCGACGAATTTTTTAGAACACGTGTTTATGATGCTTACCTGTCTATGGGTGCAATATTTTTAGTCGCACACGTGTCACAAAATAGAAGCAAAAATGTCGCAAATTAGTAGCCAGAACCGAAGAAGTTTCGATCCCAACAAAGGTAACCACCGATTTGACAAGAATTGACCCACTTCATAGTGGTCTTGATGTGATATTCGAGGATTCAGAAGGAAACGAAGATGAGTTTGATGAAGACGAAGAGGAAGATGAGAACGACGATGATGACGAAGATGGCGGAATAGAATGTTTTGTTTCTGATCATTATGAAGAAGATTAACAAATTTAATATTCATTATGTGTATATATTAAGTATGTATTTTCGAGTGTGGCGTAAAATTTTTTTTTTTTAAACAAGATATATAAGCATATGCGACGTTTTTGCGAGGAAATCGTCGCAAATGCCTATACCCTAAACTCTAACCAATACATTATTTATACCATTTAAATTGGCTCTTCTTCGAATATTAAAACATATCATAGAGGCCCTAATTGATATATAAAATTATTTGCATCAATGTCCAAGTAATAAGAATAAGTAAAAAACACTAAGGTTTAGGGTATAGGAATTTGCTATGTTTTTGCGACGAAATCGTTTTTGATGTTTAATGTTGATTAAGTTAATTTAATGTTATCATTAAAATTGTTAAAATCAATATTAGATTACATATTTTTTAAATATGCAATTACTAATTTCAAAAATTATCAAATTTATTTAGATGGAAAAGAACGAGTATAGCCAGTTCTTATTGTCCGGTGCTTGTCGGGGTAGAGGTCATTCACGACCAGGACAGCGTACACATATATATAGTAGAAGTATTTTCACATAATACAAATACTTGGCTACTAATGAACCACATAAATGTAGTAAATACCATACAAGTGTTTAATTCTTAATGGTAATACTTGTTTACTAATTATCCAAGTATAATATGATGATGTCTCAAATGGATAATCATCCAATTTCTTAACATTATGTTTATTATTACGGAAAATTAGCCATTTGCCGCTTATTTTTGTCTTATTTCCTGAAATTGCCACATTAGAATTATCTAAACCCTAAAATCAAAATCAAACTTCTGAAATCCCAATATAACTTCGGAAAAAGTCAGATTTTGGATTTTGAATCATTGCAACTCAAAAGAAAGTTGCACTCTTTCGGGACTCTCAGTAATGGCGGATTTCCACACATAACCTCAACGGGCCAAGTGGATTTTCACTCCCCACAAACTGGTATCTTCTCAATCTCATTCTCATCGCTTTTTGCTTTCCCAAGAAATTCCATGCCAAGAATTGATAAGCCCATCATCGCTTTATAAATTTTGGATTTTTATGATTTTCTTTTTGCGCTAATCAGCAATTAGATTCATAAACTCAATGGAACTGAAATGGTTCATTGTTTCAATGGATACACTTTTGAATGGTGTGATCTTGATGGGCTTCTTTCTTAGTTTTACGCAAGAGAGTCCGAATAATCGGAGCATCGAAAGTATCGAACTTTGGGGTTTACTGATCTAGCATTTTGATTGTTTGCCGTGTAATTATGTGTTATATTGTAAGTTTCCTTACTTATTGTGTATATATTGCAACTAAATTCTAGTGTTGTAATTGTAGGCAGAGAGATACAAAGCTGCTCACCAGAGGACAGTGCAAATGCTGGAGAAGGTGTGTTTAGTGTTGCTATGGAACTTTTGGTTTCTCTATTCATGATAATTTTATGATTTAATTTCATAGTGTGGAACTACTCAAGTTGAAGTAGATGCCAGTGGATCACTAACATATCCTAGAGAAAAAGTTGATACAAGAGATCAAGGTATTTTTTTATTATTGTTAACACGGTTTGACGAATATTGTCATAAATATCGTTATAGTTTTGTTGGTCAAAGTATAAATGATGATATTTTTTGCTGCTTTACTCTCAGCTGAGAAAAAGCTTAAGCCTTTGAGCGTTGATGAAGAACGGTACATGAGAGCATTTTATGAGGCAAAAGTCCAAGAAGTGTGCAGTGCCTTTGAATTTCCTCAAAAGATTCAGGTGCATTGTTGAAAGTTTATTATTGAAGTCAAAAATTAGATACTCAATCTTGTTAGCTCTCTGACTTCCCGTTTTTCTTGTAATCTTCTGCAGGCAACGGCGCTCCAATACTTTAAAAGATATTATCTGCAGTGGTCTGTTATGCAACATCATCCAAAAGAAATAATGTATACTTCATCTGAATTCTTTTTATCAATTTGCTTGCAATAACAAATAATGTTTTGAATGTGTTTTTTAAATTGTATTTCTGACATGCTTATTAGGCATTTAATTTCCTCTTGGTAGAATGTTGTAATTTGGACTAATTGATACCTTTCATTGAACAGGTTAACCTGCGTTTATGCAGCTTGTAAAATAGAGGAGAATCATGTTTCTGCCGTTGAAATTGGGAAGGGGATTAAACAAGATGACAACGCAAAAACGTCGCAAATATTACGAGGATTATGCGTGGTAAGATATTTTGTAATAATGGCGATAACTTAGCGTCTGTTTTGCAAAGAATTTATTAGAACACGTGTTTATGATGCTTACCTGTCTATGGGTGCAATATTTTTATTCGCAAATGTGTCGCAAAATAGAAGCAAAAATGTCGCAAATTAGTAGCAAGAACCGAAGAAGTTTCGATCCCGACAGAGGTAACCACCGATTTGACAAGAATTGACCCACTTCATAGTGGTCTTGATGTGATATTCGAGGATTCAGAAGGAAACGAAGATGATTTTGATGAAGACGAAGAGGAAGATGAGGACGACGATGATGACGAAGATGGCGGAGTAGAACGTTATGTTTCTGATCATGATGAAGAAGATTAACAAATTTAATATTAATTATGTGTATATATTAAGTATGTATTTTCGAGTGTGGGGTAAAACAAATATTTTTTTAAACAAGATATATGAGCATTTGCGACGTTTTTGCGAGGAAATCGTCGCAAAAATGTCGCAAATGCCTACACCCTAAACTCTAACCAATACATTATTTATACCGTTTAAATTGGCTCTTCTTCGAATATAAAAACATATCATAGAGGCCCTAATTGATATATAAAATTATTTGCATCAATGTCCAAGTAATAAGAATAAGTAAAAAACACTAAGGTTTAGGGTATAGGAATTTGCTACGATTTTGCGACGAAATCGTTTTTTATGTTTAATGTTGATTAGGTTAATTTAATGTTATCATTAAAATTGTTAAAATCAATATTAGATTACATATTTTTTAAATATGCAATTACAAATTTCAAAAATTATCAAATTTATTTAGATGGAAGAGAACGAGTATAGCCAGTTCTTATTGTCCGGTGTTGGTCGTGGTAGAGGTCATTCACGACCAGGACAGCGTACACATATATATAGTAGAAGTATTTTTACATAATAAAAATACTTGGCTACTAATTAACCACATAAATGTAGTAAATACCGTACAAGTGTTTAATCCTTAATGGTAATACTTGTTTACTAATTATCCAAGTACTTGTCTCAAATGGATAATCATCCAATTTCTTAACATTATGTTTATTAATACGGAAAATTAGCCATTTGCCGCTTATTTTTGCCTTATTTCCTGAAATTGCCACATTAGAATTATCTAAACCCTAAAATCAAAATCAAACCTCTGAAATCCCAATATAACCTCGGAAAAAAAGTCAGATTTTGGATTTCGAATCATTGCAACTCAAAAGAAAGTTGAACTTTTTCGGGACTCTCAGTAATGGCGGATTTCCAAACATCAACTCAACGGGCCAAGTGGATTTTCACTCCCCACAAACTGGTATATTCTCCACCTCCTTCTCATCGCTTTTTGCTTTCCCCAGAAATTCCATGCCCAGAATTGATAAGCCCATCATCGCTTTATAAATTTTGGATTTTTATGATTTTATTTTTGCGCTAATCAGCAATTAGATTCGTAAACTAAATGGAACTGAAATTGTTCATTGTTTCAATGGATACACTATTGAATGGTGTGATCTTGATGGGCTTCTTTCTTTGTTTTACGCAAGAGAGTCCGATTAATCGAAGCATCGAAAGTATCAAACTTTGGGGCTTACTGATCAAGCATTTTGATTGTTTGCCGTGTAATTATGTGTTAGATTGTAAGTTTCCTTACTTCTTGTGTATATATTGCAACTAAGTTCTAGTGTTGTAATTGTAGGCAGAGAGATACAAAAATGCTAACCAGAGGGCAGTGCAAATGCTGGAGAAGGTGTGTTTAGTGTTGCCATGGAACTTTTGGTTTCTCTATTCATGATAATTTTATGATTTAATTTCTTATTGATAGTGTGGAACTACTCAAGTTGAAGTAGATGCCAGTGGATCACTAACATATCCTAGGGAAAAAGTTGATACAGGAGATCAAGGTATTTTTTTATTATTTTTAACACGGTTTGTCGAATATCGTCATAACTATCGTTATAGTTTTGTTGGTCAAAGTATAAATGATGATATTTTTTGCTGCTTTACTCTCAGCTGAGAAAAAGCTTAAGCCTTTGAGCGTTGATGAAGAACGGTACATGAGAGCATTTTATGAGGCAAAAGTCCAAGAAGTGTGTAGTGCCTTTGAATTTCCTCATAAGATTCAGGTGCATTGTTGGAAGTTTATTATTGAAGTCAACAATTAAATACTCAATCTTGTTAGCTCTTTAACTTCCCGTTTTTTTTGTAATCTTTTGCAGGCAACGGCTCTCCAATACTTTAAAAGATATTATTTGCAGTGGTCTGTTATGCAACATCATCCAAAAGAAATAATGTATACTTGTTCTGAATTCTTCTAACCAATTTGCTTTCCAATAACAAATAATGTTTTGAAGGTGTTTTTTAAATTGTATTTCTGACATGCTTATTAGGCATTTAATTTCCTCTTGGTAGAATGTTGTAATTTGGACTAATTGATACCTTTCATTGAACAGGTTAACCTGCGTTTATACAGCTTGTAAAATAGAGGAGAATCATGTTTCTGCCGAGGAAATAGGGAAGGGGATTAAACAAGATGACGACGTAAAAACGTCGCAAATATTGCGAGGATTATGGTGGTAAGATATTTTGTAATAATAGCGATAACTTAGTGTCTATTTTGCGACGAATTTATTAGAACACGAGTTTATGATGCTTACCTGTCTATAGGTGCAATATTTTTAGTCGCAAACGTGTCGCAAAATAGAAGCAAAAATGTCGCAAATTAGTAGCAAGAACCGAAGAAGTTTTGATCCCTACAGAGGTAACCACCGATTTGACAAGAATTGACCCACTTCATAGTGGTCTTGATGTGATATTCGAGGATTCAGAAGGAAATGAAGATGATTTTGATGACGACGAAGAGGAAATAATAATTATGTGTATATATTAAGTATGTATTTTCGAGTGTGGCGTAAAAAAAATATTTTTTAAAACAAGATATATAAGCATTTGCGACGTTTTTGCAAGGAAATCGTCGCAAAAACGTCGCAAATGCCTATACCCTAAACTCTAACCAATACATTATTTATACCGTTTAAATTGGCTCTTCTTCGAATATAAAAACATATCATAGATGCCCTAATTGATATATAAAATTATTTGCATCAATGTCCAAGTAATAAGAATAAGTAAAAAACACTAAGGTTTAGGGTATAGGAATTTGCTACGTTTTTGCGACGAAATCGTTTTTTATGTTTAATGTTGATTAGGTTAATTTAATGTTATCATTAAAATTGTTAAAATCAATATTAGATTACATATTTTTTAAATATGCAATTACAAATTTCAAAAATTATCAAATTTATTTAGATGGAAGAGAACGAATATAGCCAGTTCTTATTGTCCGGTGTTGGTCGTGGTAGAGGTCATTCACGACCAGGACAGCGTACACATATATATAGTAGAAGTATTTTCACATAATAAAAATACATGGCTACTAATTAACCACATAAATGTAGTAAATACCATACAAGTGTTTAATTCTTAATGGTAATACTTGTTTACTAATTATCCAAGTATAATATGATGATGTCTAAGATGGATAATCATCCAATTTCTTAACATTATGTTTATTAATACGGAAAATTAGCCATTTGCCGCTTATTTTTGTCTTATTTCCTGAAATTGCCACATTAGAATTATCTAAACCCTAAAATCAAAATCAAACCTCTGAAATCCCAATATAACCTCGGAAAAAAAGTCAGATTTTGGATTTCGAATCATTGCAACTCAAAAGAAAGTTGAACTCTCTCGGGACTCTCAGTAAAGGCGGATTTCCAGACATCAACTCAACGGGCCAAGTGGATTTTCACTCCCCACAAACTGGTATCTTTTCCATCTCCTTGTCATCGCTTTTTGCTTTCCCAAGAAATTCCATGCCAAGAATTGATAAGCCCATCATCGCTTTATAAATTTTGGATTTTTATGATTTTCTTTTTGCGCTAATCAGCAATTAGATTCATAAACTCAATGGAACTGAAATTGTTCATTGTTTCAATGGATACACTTTTGAATGGTGTGATCTTGATGGGCTTCTTTATTTGTTTTACGCAAGAGAGTCTGATTAATCGAAGCATCGAAAGTATCAAACTTTGGGGTTTACTGATCAAGCATTTTGATTGTTTGATGTGTAATTATGTGTTAGATTGTAAGTTTCCTTACTACTTGTTTATATATTGCAACTAAGTTCTAGTGTTGTAATTGTAGGCAGAGAGATACAAAGCTGCTAACCAGAGGGCAGTGCAAATGCTGGAGAAGGTGTGTTTAGTGTTGCTATGGAACTTTTGGTTTCTCTATACGTGATAATTTTATGATTTAATTTCTTATTTAAGTGTTGCTATGGAACATTTGGTTTCTCTATTCATGATAATTTTATGATTTAATTTCTTATTGATAGTGTGGAACTACTCAAGTTGAAGTAGATGCCAGTGGATCACTAACATATCCTATAGAAAAAGTTGATACAGGAGATCAAGGTATTTTTTTATTATTGTTAACACGGTTTGTCGAATATCGTCATAACTATCGTTATAGTTTTGTTGGTCAAAGTATAAATGATGATATTTTTTGCTGCTTTACTCTCAGCTGAGAAAAAGCTTAAGCCTTTGAGCGTTGATGAAGAACGGTACATGAGAGCATTTTATGAGGCAAAAGTCCAAGAAGTGTGCAGTGCCTTTGAATTTCCTCACAAGATTCAGGTGCATTGTTGGAAGTTTATTATTGAAGTCAAAAATTAAATACTCAATCTTGTTAGCTCTCTGACTTCCCGTTTTTCTTGTAATCTTTTGCAGGCAACGGCTCTCCAATACTTTAAAAGATTTTATCTGCAGTGGTCTGTTATGCAACATCATCCAAAAGAAATAATGTATACTTCTTCTGAATTCTTCTTACCAATTTGCTTTCCAATAACAAATAATGTTTTGAAGGTGTTTTTTAAATTGTATTTCTGACATGCTTATTAGGCATTTAATTTCCTCTTGGTAGAATGTTGTAATTTGGACTAATTGATACCTTTCATTGAACAGGTTAACCTGCATTTATGCAGCTTGTAAAATAGAGGAGAATCATGTTTCTGCCGAGGAAATAGGGAATGGGATAAAACAAGATGACAACGTAAAAACGTCGCAAATATTGCGAGGATTATGCGTGGTAAGATATTTTGTAATAATAGCGATAACTTAGCGCCTGTTTTGCGACGAACCGAAGAAGTTTCGATCCCTACAGAGGTAACCACCGATTTGACAAGAATTGACCCACTTCATAGTGGTCTTGATGTGATATTCGAGGATTCAGAAGGAAACAAAGATGATTTTGATGAAGACGAAGAGGAAGATGAGGACGACGATGATGACGAAGATGGCGGAGTAGAACGTTATGTTTCTGATCATGATGAAGAAGATTAACAAATTTAATATTAATTATGTGTATATATTAAGTATGTATTTTCGAGTGTGGCGTAAAAAAAATATTTTTTTAAACAAGATATATAAGCATTTGCGACGTTTTTGCGAGGAAAGCGTCCCAAAATCGTCGCAAATGCCTATACCCTAAACTCTAACCAATACATTATTTATACCGTTTAAATTGGCTCTTCTTCGAATATAAAAACATATCATAGAGGCCCTAATTGATATATAAAATTATTTGCATCAATGTCCAAGTAATAAGAATAAGTAAAAAACACTAAGGTTTAGGGTATAGGAATTTGCTACGTTTTTGCGACGAAATCGTTTTTGATGTTTAATGTTGATTAGGTTAATTTAATGTTATCATTAAAATTGTTAAAATCAATATTAGATTACATATTTTTTAAATATGCAATTACAAATTTCAAAAATTATCAAATTTATTTAGATGGAAGAGAACGAGTATAGCCAGTTCTTATTGTCCGGTGTTGGTCGTGGTAGAGGTCATTCACGACCAGGACAGCGTACACATATATATAGTAGAAGTATTTTCACATAATAAAAATACTTGGCTACTAATTAACCACATAAATGTAGTAAATACCATACAAGTGTTTAATTCTTAATGGTAATACTTGTTTACTAATTATCCAAGTATAATATGATGATGTCTAAGATGGATAATCATCCAATTTCTTAACATTATGTTTATTAATACGGAAAATTAGCCATTTGCCGCTTATTTTTGTCTTATTTCCTGAAATTGCCACATTAGAATTATCTAAACCTAAAATCAAAATCAAACCTCTGAAATCCCAATATAACCTCGGAAAAAAAGTCAGATTTTGGATTTCGAATCATTGCAACTCAAAAGAAAGTTGAACTCTTCGGGACTCTCAGTAATAGCGGATTTCCAGACATCAACTCAACAGGCCAAGTGGATTTTCACTCCCCACAAACTGGTATCTTCTCCATCTCCTTCTCATCGCTTTTTGCTTTCCCCAGAAATTCCATGCCAAGAATTGATAAGCCCATCATCGCTTTATAAATTTTGGATTTTTATGATTTTCTTTTTGCGCTAATCAGCAATTAGATTCATAAACTCAATGGAACTGAAATTGTTCATTGTTTCAATGGATACACTTTTGAATGTTGTGATCTTGATGGGCTTCTTTCTTTGTTTTACGCAAGAGAGTCTGATTAATCGAAGCATCGAAAGTATCAAAATTTGGGGTTTACTGATCAAGCATTTTGATTGTTTGCCGTGTAATTATGTGTTATATTGTAAGTTTCCTTACTTCTTGTGTATATATTGCAACTAAGTTTTAGTGTTGTAATTGTAGGCAAAGAGATACAAAGCTGCTAACCAGAGGGCAGTGCAAATGCTGGAGAAGGTGTGTTTAGTGTTGCTATGGAACTTTTGGTTTCTCTATTCGTGATAATTTTATGATTTAATTTCTTATTTAATGTGTTGCTATGGAACATTTGGTTTCTCTATTCATGATAATTTTATGATTTAATTTCTTATTGATAGTGTTGAACTACTCAAGTTGAAGTAGATGCCAGTGGATCACTAACATATCCTAGAGAAAAAGTTGATACAGGAGATCAAGGTATTTTTTTATTATTGTTAACACTGTTTGTCGAATAGCGTCATAACTATCGTTATAGTTTTGTTGGTCAAAGTATAAATGATGATATTTTTTGCTGCTTTACTCTCAGCTGAGAAAAAGCTTAAGCCTTTGAGCGTTGATGAAGAACGGTACATGAGAGCATTTTATGAGGCAAAAGTCCAAGAAGTGTGCAGTGCCTTTGAATTTCCTCACAAGATTCAGGTGCATTGTTGGAAGTTTATTATTGAAGTCTAAAATTAAATACTCAATCTTGTTAGCTCTCTGACTTCCCGTTTTTCTTGTAATCTTTTGCAGGCAACGGCTCTCCAATACTTTATAAGATTTTATCTGCATTGGTTTGTTATGGAACATCATCCAAAAGAAATAATGTATACTTCTTCTGAATTCTTCTTACCAATTTGCTTTCCAATAACAAATAATGTTTTGAAGGTGTTTTTTAAATTGTATTTCTGACATGCTTATTAGGCATTTAATTTCCTCTTGGTAGAATGTTGTAATTTGGACTAATTGATACCTTTCATTAAACAGGTTAACCTCCATTTATGCAGCTTGTAAAATAGAGGAGAATCATGTTTCTATTGAGGAAATAGGGAAGGGGATTAAACAAGATGACGACGTAAAAACGTCGCAAATATTGCGAGGATTATGCGTGGTAAGATATTTTGTAATAATAGCGATAACTTAGCGCCTGTTTTGCGACGAACCGAAGAAGTTTCGATCCCTACAGAGGTAACCACCGATTTGACAAGAATTGACCCACTTCATAGTGGTCTTGATGTGATATTCGAGGATACAGAAGGAAACGAAGATGATTTTGATGAAGACGAAGAGGAAGATGAGGACGACGATGATGACGAAGATGGCGGAGTAGAACGTTATGTTTCTGATCATGATGAAGAAGATTAACAAATTTAATATTAATTATGTGTATATATTAAGTATGTATTTTCGAGTATGGCGTAAAAAAAATATTTTTTTAAACAAGATATATAAGCATTTGCGACGTTTTTGCGAGGAAATCGTCGCAAATGCCTATACCCTAAACTCTAACCAATACATTAGTTATACCATTTAAATTGGCTCTTCTTCGAATATAAAAACATATCATAGAGGCCCTAATTGATATATAAAATTATTTGCATCAATGTCCAAGTAATAAGAATAAGTAAAAAACACTAAGGT
Organism: Draba incana; assembly: GCA_963576765.1. Classification (NCBI taxonomy): domain Eukaryota; kingdom Viridiplantae; phylum Streptophyta; class Magnoliopsida; order Brassicales; family Brassicaceae; genus Draba; species Draba incana. The sequence continues at coordinate 26,967,181 of OY755205.1, forward strand.
TTTGGGTATAGGAATTTGCTACGTTTTTGCGACGAAATCGTTTTTGATGTTTAATGTTGATTAGGTTAATTTAATGTTATCATTAAAATTGTTAAAATCAATATTAGATTACATATTTTTTAAATATGCAATTACTAATTTCAAAAATTATCAAATTTATTATTTAGATGGAAGAGAACGAGTATAGCCAGTTCTTATTGTCCGGTGTTGGTTGTGGTAGAGGTCATTCACAACCAGGACAGCGTACACATATATATAGTAGAAGTATTTTCACATAATACAAATACTTGGCTACTAATTAACCACATAAATGTAGTAAATACCATACAAGTGTTTAATTCTTAATGGTAATACTTGTTTACTAATTATCCAAGTATAATATGATGTTGTCTAAGATGGATAATCATCCAATTTCTTAACATTATATTTATTAATACAGAAAATTAGCCATTTGCCGCTTATTTTTGTCTTATTTCCTGAAATTGCCACATTAGAATTATCTAAACCCTAAAATTAAAATCAAACCTCTAAAATCCCAATATAACCTCGGAAAAAAAGTCAGATTTTGGATTTCGAATCATTGCAACTCAAAAGAAAGTTGAACTCTTTCGGGACTCTCAGTAATGGCGGATTTCCAGACATCAACTCAACGGGCCAAATGAATTTTCACTCCCACAAACTGGTATCTTCCCCTACTCTTTCTGATCGCTCTTTGCTTTCCCCAGAAATTCCAGGCCAAGAATTGATAAGCCCATCATCGCTTTATAAATTTTGGATTTTTATGATTTTCTTTTTGCGCTAATCAGCAATTAGATTCATAAACTCAATGGAACTGAAATTGTTCATTGTTTCAATGGATACACTTTTGAATGTTGTGATCTTGATGGGCTTCTTTCTTTGTTTTACGCAAGAGAGTCCGATTAATCGAAGCATCGAAAGTATCGAACTTTGGGGTTTACTGATCAAGCATTTTGATTGTTTGCCGTGTAATTAAGTGTTATATTGTAAGTTTCCTTACTTCTTGTGTATATATTGCAACTAAGTTCTAGTGTTGTAATTGTAGGCAGAGAGATACAAAGCTGCTAACCAGAGGGCAGTTCAAATGCTGGAGAAGGTGTGTTTAGTGTTGCTATGGAACTTTTGGCTTCTCTATTCGTGATAATTTTATGATTTAATTTCTTATTCAAGTGTTGCTATGGAACTTTTGGTTTCTCTATTCATGATAATTTTATGATTTAATTTCTTATTGATAGTGTGGAACTACTCAAGTTGAAGTAGATGCCAGTGGATCACTAACATATCCTAGACAAAAAGTTGATATAGGAGATCAAGGTATTTTTTTATTATTGTTAACACGGTTTGTCGAATATCGTCATAACTATCGTTATAGTTTTGTTGGTCAAAGTATAAATGATGATATTTTTTGCTGCTTTACTCTCAGCTGAGAAAAAACTTAAGCCTTTGAGCGTTGATGAAGAACGGTACATGAGAGCATTTGATGAGGCAAAAGTCCAAGAAGTTTGCAGTGCCTTTGAATTTCCACACAAGATTCAGGTGCATTGTTGGAAGTTTATTATTGAAATCAAAAATTAAATACTCAATCTTGTTACCTCTCTAACTTCCCGTTTTTCTTGTAATCTTTTGCAGGCAATGGCTCTCCAATACTTTAAAAGATTTTATCTGCAGTGGTCTGTTATGCAACATCATCCAAAAGAAATAATGTATACTTCTTCTGAATTCTTCTTACCAATTTGCTTTTCAATAACAAATAATGTTTTGAAGGTGTTTTTTTTAATTTTATTTCTGACATGCTTATTAGGCATTTAATTTTCTCTTGGTAGAATGTTATAATTTGGACTAATTGATACCTTTCATTGAACAGGTTAACCTGCGTTTATGCAGCTTGTAAAATAGAGGAGAATCATGTTTCTGCCGAGGAAATAGGGAAGGGGATTAAACAAGATGACGACGCAAAAACGTCGCAAATATTGCGAGGATTATGCGTGGTAAGATTTTTTGTAATAATAGTGATAACTTAGCGTCTGTTTTGTGACGAATTTATTAGAACATGTAACAACCGCATTTTTTTTTTTTGCAATAAATAAATAAATAATTAGTCCAGATTAAATGATCCCATAATCATTTAATCCTCAACGACTAACTCAGGCGAACAATACAAGCGGAAACACTCAACTATAAACCATTTAATAACAATTCTGAAACACAACAATCAAGAATTTATAATCAATCCACGAATTATAAACTAACAACCCAACCACATCACAGTTTCCCTAATCATCCTCTTCTTCTGCCATGATTCCGCGATCACATACTCTTATACCTGCAACACATAAAACAAATGAGTTGCATAAGTATTTCATAAATACTTAGTGGAGCGGTCATCCCATCTACAGGCCAATTACTCGAATAAAGGAAACATACAATACCAGGGTGATCAATCAGCAAGCATAGAAAACAAGCAACCACAAAAACCAACATCAGCTTTCTTGTCGATCGACACTACCTCTAGGTGTCGATCGACATGCTGCGTGTTGCTCGACACACAACCACGGTGTCACGCGACACAGATGACCCCCGTGTCGATCGACAGGAAGCAATCCTGTCGATCGACAGGACCTCTGCTGTCCATGGAGATCGAACCTAATCCTCACACGATTGAATCTCCACGAACCCATTCGATTTCCTGTACAATCAAACATCCAAACACACCAAATCCACACAACAAACAATCGTATTCCATACAACCAAGATTCGAGGACCTATGATCACGCACTCACCTTAGATTTGGAAAAAGGAAGACGAAGAACACGAAGAACTCGCGAAGAACACGAAGAACAGATCCGAAATCCCACTTCTCCACGCGAATAGCACGAACCAGATCGACTTTATCCTTCCCCAACCCATGAACCCACAATCTAGAGGAAGAGAACAAGGACAACTTCTCAAATCCTCTCTAAAATCTCTCAATTCTCTCCCTCCCCTTCTCTGGTCACAAAAGTCGGCTGGGAAAATGAGAAAACGCGTTTCTCCACTTAAATACGGAACCCTAGGTTCCTTCCAAACCGGCCCAAACCGAGAAAAATTCTCCTTAATTTGCCTGATTTTGCTCGTGTCGATCGACACAATCCCACTGTGTCGATCGACAGAGCACTCTCTACCCAAAAATTCAAGAACCTAAAAGCATGTGTCGATCGACAGAGCACCTGTGTCGATCGACACAACACCCACTGCCCGATTTTTAAAGAGAGGCTAACACCCCTTGTCGATCGACACACACCCATTCCTGTCGATCGACAGGCACCCAATAAAACCTATTTCGGATCACGGGCGTGTAGGAATTCATCCAGGTTTTACCGGATTAATCTCTATTAATCAACCTAGTGACAATTCCATAAGCCTAGGATCTAGGGTTTGTAAACTATGAATCTGACATGAACGGATCTCGAATATACCTGGAGTTTTGCAGCGGAATAAGATCAGGGATTCGAGATCAATAGCTCCCCAAACGTTGAGCGTCTACTGTTAGTCCACACGCACACAATCTGGAATCCGCCGGGATGCTAGTACCGGTAGATCGGATCTCTTGGGGAATTGTGTGTTTCCAAAGGGTGGCTAGGTTTTCTTTTTCCAAAAAAACTTACCTCCAGGTCGTGCCTCATATATCATATATATAGACTCTGGAAAAAACCTAATTAATCCCTGAACCGATTCAGAATTAATTAAGTCATTAAACCGAAATCACTATTCCGGTTTTAGCCCATGTCGATCGACACTACATATGTGTCGATCGACATACTCTTTAAAACACGATTCTTATGCGTATCCAATACACATCATTTGATCATAACATTAATGATCATTCCCACATCAAGTAAATCCAGTTTGCTTAGGTGTGTGACCCTGTAGGATCATATAATACTAGTAATGAGTTCATAACTCATAGATCATCAGTGGCTTCTAGCAACACGTCATGACCACCTAGTATCATATGAATGTCTAATCTCGACAGTACAACTATCACTAGAGTGAATACAAGTGTGATTTCAGGACATTCCCAACAATCTCCCACTTGTATTGGAATCAACTATTCCCATAATCCCTTCGTCTCTATATCTTGATATGGCATAATGCAAGAACCGTGTCATCCTTATTACAGCCATTATCACGTTCATCGAACTCCGATTTATACTGAGTAAAAACAAACGACTGACAATCACCTCGTTTGAGCGCGGCCACGCATTTCTCAGTATCAAATCTTCGATGGGCCCTGAGATATTTATCTCCTGTTATATAGGAGGGACAAATCCCATCTCGTTCCATCCCTGTTCCTTCACACACTTCATGATACGCCCAATCAATGCCTTTATAGTCACCTGTTACGGATAACGTTTGACAAAGTCAAAGCGGACCAATTCATATGCAAGAAATCATGATGAACTCAGGTCTAAGGACTATACTCTATAGTCGTAATGAGAACCTCTTATGACACTTATATAACTATCATGTAGAGTTCTCATTAGCGGGTTATGTCCGATCCTGTGTTCTTTAACACATATCTATGTGATTGACTTTAATACTCTTATTGATGACTCCATGAAACTCAGTCATCAGTCACCTCACATGCCAGTCTCACGCGGTTGTTAGTGTCCCACTTTAACAACCTTGACCAGGGACAAATATAATCTATGTCATTTATCACTTATAGGGTTTCATGATCAAGTCCTCAACTTGATGACCTATAAAATGCCATAAATTACTTTGGGACTATTATTCAATTATCCAATAATCAAATAATACATGAAACAATTTCATCATGACATAACCAAAGTATGTCTACATGAACATCATAGCATAACTAAATCCATTACAACTCCCACTATAATTAAGATCACATCTTAATATATCCAATACCTACAACAAGGAGGTGAACTCATGCTTAGGTCGTGGGAGAGGCTGTGGTGCTCTGCTTGAAACCCTTTCCAACAAACCGCAGGCTGCGGTGCTCTGCTTGGAACCCTTTCCAACAAACCGCACCGCCATATAGACACAAGACATAACCAGATTCCGATTGGAAATCGTCTTTGTCCGTCTAACCAATCTCAACAAACACCATTACTTGCTCAGTTCACCAAGCTCCTATCCTTAGTATTCCTCAAATACTTGAGAATATTCTTGGTAACTGTCCAGTGACATTCACATGGATCATATTGGTATATACTCGTCATGCTTAAAACATAAGCAATATCTGGACGAGTGCAGGTCATGGTATTTATGATAGATTCCACTGCATACGCCTGGGAATTCTACTCAAACGTTCTTGCTCAGCCGGTGTCCGGGGACACTGCGTCTTGCCAAGATTAATGCCATGAGACATTGATATGAGGCCCTTCTTGGAATCATGCATACTGAATCTGTCCAAGACCTTATCACCATAAGCATCTTGACACGATCCAATTAGCCTACCCAATCTATCTCTATAGATTCTTATTCCAAGAATTCATGCGGCTACTCTCATGCCTTTTATTGAAAAACAACTTCCAAGCCAAGTTTCAAAAACTAAAGCAACGGAACGTCATTTCCGAAAAGAAGTATGTCATCTACATACATAACGAGAAATGCAACTACACTCCCACTAATCTTCTTGTAAACACACGGTTCCTCTTCGTTCTAGATGAAGTCAAACCTTTTGACAGCTTTATCAAAACGAAGAATTCGACTCCGTGATGCTTGCTTCAATCCATAAATGGATCGATGAAGCTTGCATTCTTTCCCAGCATTATTATGAACTGTAAAACCTCAGGTTGTGTCACGTACACATCCTTTTCCAGAATTCTATCAAGGAAAACTGGTTTTCACATCCATCTGCCAAATCTCATCACCATGATAAATGGCAGCTGCTAGGATGATCCGAATGGATTTAAGCATAGCGGCTGGGGAATAGGTCTCTTCATAGTCGTACCATGAATTTGCTTGAAACCTTTAGCCACCAACCTAGCTTTGTATATCTGGATATATCCATCCACGTCAATCTTCTTCTTAAAGAACCATTTACACTCAATGGCTTTTACACCATCAGGTAAATCTACCAAGTACCATGCCTGGTTTTCTGACATAGATCCCATTTCGGATCTAGCGGCTCCAAGCCACTTTTCGGAGTCCGGGCCCAACACTGCTTCTTCAAAATTCGCAGGCTCGTCATTGTCAATGATCAACAAGTCATGACAATCGGTCACAAGAAATCCATATTTCTCGTGATCGTTACGAATCCTTTCGGATCTGCGAAGTTCAGGCACCACAGGTGTAGGTTCTACAACTCTTTACAGATCCATCTACTGCTCTTCCTTAACAGGTTGAGTAGTCTCTTGTGATTCTCGAACATCTTCGAGTTGTACTTCACTCCCACTGTTCTTCTTGGAAAGACAATCTCTCTCAAAAAAACATAGTTCTTAGCAACAAACACTTTGTTCTTAAAACGGTTGTAGAAGTAGTAAGCCTTGGTTTCCTTAGGATAACCAACGAAGTAGCACTTATCGGATTTGGGTGCGAGCTTATTAAACATTTTACATAAGCCTCACAACCCCAAATTTTCAGGAAAGACAAATTGGAACATTTCCAGTCCACATCTCATGTGGTGTCTTTGCAATTGATTTTGATGGAACCCTATTTAGTGTAAACTCAGACATTTCTAGAGCGTATCCCTAAAAGAGATAATGGAAGATCTGTGTGACTCATCATTGATCGAACCCGGCAACGGCGCCATTTTGATGTCAGCCTTTTTACACACACGGCCGGGGCCATCAAAAACCCCTTCGTACGTTGTAGCACAAAGGGTTATCGTATCCACAGAGAGGTTTGATTGATACACTAGGATTGCAATGATCCATTCTTAAGCTAGAGCGATGCTTTTTACAAGTAAACAAAAGATGGAACTATGAAACAAGTGATGATATGGTTTTAATTTACATTGGTCTCGAAGAGACAAAGATTAAGCTATGGAAATTCCTTGAATCGAAATCTAAGATAACACAATTGTCGAGGGTTTTGTTAAACGTCGTTCTAGAACTCAAACACGAAAGTATAGCCAGCTAACTGTCGTTACGAAAGCTATCTATCTTTAGAAACTCAAATCCCTAATTTCTTTGCGAATTCGTCGAATCTAAACAAGCATTTAGCACGAGTTCAATATGTTCACAAAGTCCCTAAGCCAAATTTCTTTGCGAATAAGTAACTTTGCCCATTTAGACTAGATTCAGGTTATTAATCCCACTGTCGTGGCTAACCAACAATCCTAAAATCAAGATTCGAGGTGATCAAGCAAGAATCAAGCATTGAGAACAGTCTAAACGAAGAACTAACGGATAAACCTCAACAAATATGCAACCTTAATGATTTCTAGTCATAACCCAAGAAATCCCTAAAACCTAACAAGCAATTTCACTCAGAAACAGATGATGAAATCAAGATAACTGAATATAATTGCATAAAAGAGATAAAGTAGGAGATACAGAGGGTTTGTAGTGATTGAATGAAGAACATATGGATCTCCCTCCAAAAAGCTCTTCCAAATCTCTCTCTCTCTCTCTCTCTCTCTCTCTAAGTCTCAAAACGAGAATAGATCTAGTTTTTACAAGTTTTCTAGATATTTTACAATGAAAACAAAACAAAACTATTTATAGAAGTGCCCAAAATTAGGTCTGCAGGTCCGCCGTCGATCAACATTAAAGTCTTGTCGATTGACGCGAAGGCGTCTGTGGAAATGTCTGAAAAACGCGTTGTTCTGGCTTCTTCAGGCTTCCTGTCGATCGACACATATCCCTGTCGATCGACGGGAAACTTTCTGGAAAAACCCCTCCGGTAAAACGGCCATATCTCCTGAACCACCGATCGGAATGACCTCCAACCACTTCCATTGGAAAGCTATCTCAAATACCTACAACTTGTATGAAGACCTCTGAAGCTAAATCCAAATGGAAACCGTTCTTCTAAGTCGATCTTTGAAGCACTTCGGATGGTTTCGGCACAAACGACTATTTTCCTGCAAAACACTACAAAAGACACACAAATACAAAATATACTATACAAAACCGACTTATATCATGGTTAAAAATAGGTAAAAACCATGATATATCACGCCCCCAGACTTAGCATTTGCTTGGCCTCAAGCAAAACATACACCAAGAATGTAAAAGAGGTTTGAAAACATAGAACATACCTTCTTTCGATGCAGCGAATTGACCTTTCCAAAACCAACCAGAATCAGACCACCATGTACTTCTCCGCAGATACACACAACCTTCCAAATCCATCCACCACTTCGCAGCATAATCCGTTAGTCTTCATCGCTTGATCTCAATGTTCTCAAAGCCATGAACCTTCTAGACTCATTCCCATACTATACCGCGATAAATCAACCTAAACAACACTTGGTAATCTACCTCTCCCCCAGACTTATTTCGTTCTATATTTACATATATATACATTTTTTTTTTTTTTTTTTTTTGCGATTGTTAAACTCGAAGCAGTGCATATTTCACTAATGTTGTTCCTTGTGAGGAGACAGGTTCGTGACTCACTACGATTGTTCCTTGTGAGGAGACAGGCTCGTGAGATTGCTCGTCCTCAACATCCTTTTTAAGGGACTCAGACTGCTGCTTATGAGCTAGGTGATCATCTCGAGTACAGATTCATTGGATTTATTCCTTATCTTGTACTCGAGAACTATCATTTCACCCCAATCCTAGTAATATTTTATATATATATATGTATATATATATTTATTTTTTATTTTTATATGGGGAGAGGAGTACCATTACTATCAACAGACGGTTGAATTTATCAGGTATGAATGAGGAGTCAAGCTCAATGAACATCGATCCCAAAGAGAGTCGTGCAATAGCTCTGACTTGGCGGATTATACTGGAAGTAGCGGACTTCTCTAGTCAATTGGTCTATCCTAGGATTTTTCATTAGTCTTAACTCCGAAGTTGATCCTGGAAGAATGGTCACATGATGAAAAAGACCAAAAGAAGGGATGTTCTACTAATTTTGACTCAATAAAACAAAAAAAAAAATTTTAACCAAAAATTTGAGTCAAAAATCAAAACAAAAAAGAAACCCGTTAGTAAATTCCTCCCCCAGACTTAACCAACACTGTCCCCAGTGTTATCAAGCCCGAGATTGGTAAACGAAATCAAATGAAATGCGAACTTGATCAAAGAAATACAGAATTTACCATTTTTGGGGGTCTTGTCGACCGACAGGGATGGTAGTGTCGATCGACGCACCATGTTCTGCCTTAGACCATTGAGTTGTTGAAATCTTTAAAACGTCCCTGTCGATCGACAAAAATGTATTATGTGTCGATCGACAGAGTATTTTAAAGATTTAGATGGTTTCTCTAGAGGTCCTCGTGTCGATCGACAAAGAATCATGTCGATCGACAATGCTGGCTCTGTCCAAACTTCGTATTTGTCGACTTCTCGCAAAGTGTCTGGTTCGAAGCCCGAAGTTGTCCAAACCTGCATCTACTGACATTCAATAAACGATCAATGGGAACAACTCATTGCATTCCTTAAATAAAAATTCAAGTTCGCTTAGAATTCGAAATTTTAACTAAAAAAAAATCAAAACAAAAGTACAAAATTGAAAAGTAAATGGGTTGACTCCCATTAAGCGCTCATTTTAAATCATTAGCTTGACTATGGATAGGTTTGGGGAGGTCCCCAATGGCGCGTTTAACGTCACTAGCTTGACGGTTGCTTCATCTTTGTCACTTCCTTCTAGAACAAAAGAGAAAAGATTAACAACAAAAGGGAATAAAAATAAAACTCTAGCCTTAAGAAGAATCAAAATCCCAATGATCAATGCAAAAACCTCCCCGGCAACGGCGCCATTTTGATGTCAGCCTTTTTACACACACGGCTGGGGCCATCAAAAACCCCTTCGTACGTTGTAGCACAAAGGGTTATCGTATCCACAGAGAGGTTTGATTGATACACTAGGATTGCAATGATCCATTCTTAAGCTAGAGCGATGCTTTTTACAAGTAAACAAAAGATGGAACTATGAAACAAGTGATGATATGGTTTTAATTTACATTGGTCTCGAAGAGACAAAGATTAAGCTATGGAAATTCCTTGAATCGAAATCTAAGATAACACAATTGTCGAGGGTTTTGTTAAACGTCGTTCTAGAACTCAAACACGAAAGTATAGCCAGCTAACTGTCGTTACGAAAGCTATCTATCTTTAGAAACTCAAATCCCAAATTTCTTTGCGAATTCGTCGAATCTAAACAAGCATTTAGCACGAGTTCAATATGTTCACAAAGTCCCTAAGCCAAATTTCTTTGCGAATAAGTAACTTTGCCCATTTAGACTAGATTCAGGTTATTAATCCCACTGTCGTGGCTAACCAACAATCCTAAAATCAAGATTCGAGGTGATCAAGCAAGAATCAAGCATTGAGAACAGTCTAAACGAAGAACTAACGGATAAACCTCAACAAATATGCAACCTTAATGATTTCTAGTCATAACCCAAGAAATCCCTAAAACCTAACAAGCAATTTCACTCATAAACAGATGATGAAATCAAGATGACTGAATATAATTGGATAAAAGAGATAAAGTAGGAGATACAGAGGGTTTGTAGTGATTGAATGAAGAACATATGGATCTCCCTCCAAAAAGCTCTTCCAAATCTTTCTCTCTCTCTCTCTCTAAGTCTCAAAACGAGAATAGATCTAGTTTTTACAAGTTTTCTAGATATTTTACAATGAAAACAAAACAAAACTATTTATAGAAGTGCCCAAAATTAGGTCTGCAGGTCCGCCGTCGATCGACATTAAAGTCTTGTCGATCGACGCGAAGGCGTCTGTGGAAATATCTGAAAAACGCGTTGTTCTGGCTTCTTCAGGCTTCCTGTCGATCGACACATATCCCTGTCGATCGACGGGAAACTCTCTGGAAAATCCCCTCCGGTAAAACGGCCATATCTCCTGAACCCCTGATCGGAATGACCTCCAACCACTTCCATTGGAAAGCTATCTCAAATACCTACAACTTTCATGAAGACCTCTGAAGCTAAATCCAAATGGAAACCGTTCTTCTAAGTCGATATTTGAAGCACTTCGGATGGTTTCGGCACAAACGACTATTTTCCTGCAAAACACTACAAAAGACACACAAATACAAAATATACTATACAAAACCGACTTATATCATGGTTAAAAATGGGTAAAAACCATGATATATCACATATCCAATAAGGTCAGATTCCTCCTCTCAGAAACTCCAATCAATTGGGGCGTTCCAGGAGGAGTGAGCTGTGAAACAATTTCACACTCTCTCAGATGATCACTTAACTCTTGACTTAAGTATTCTCCTCCTCGATTTGATCGAAGAAGTAATCTCCTCCGCGATCTGATCGAAGAGCTCTAATACTTTTGTCAATTTGAATATGTACTTCATTCTGGAACTCCTTGAACTTTTCAAAGATTCCGACTTGTGACTCACTATTTAAACATAGCCATGCCTACTGAAGTCATCAGTAAAGGTAATGAAGTACTAAAAGTTTCCTCTAGCACTGTTGCTCATCGGGCCGCACACATCTGTATGCATAAGGCCCAATAATTTGTTGGCCCTTTCATTTGGTTCATTAAAAGAGGCCTTAGTCGTTTTGCCCAATAAGCAGGATTCACTTTTCTCACATGATTCACAATCAAATGAGCCCAAAAGCCCATCACTATGAGACCTCTGAATCCTCTGTAGCCCAAACAACAATGCTAGAGAACCGATTTGTGTGTATGTTATAGACAGGCATAGATTGGTTTAAGACATAAAACCCATTCTCTAATGGGGTGCTACCATAGAACATATTATTAAGATCAAAAGAGCAACATTTGTCTTTTATCAAAATAAAAATCATTCAAAATCATACAAGAAAATGAAATGATATTTCTGTTCTTAGCAGGTACATAATAGCAATTATTCAGTTTCTAAAACCAAGCCTGAAAGCGACTACAAATGGAAACTTCCTACAGCCAATGCAGCAACCCTTGCTTCATTCCTGTTGAACATCTCCATTTGTCCCTTCTTCAACGTTCTACTGTTGCTTAGGCTCTGCATATTTAAACAAATATGAGCACCACAACCGGTATCTAATACCCATAAGATAGAACTTGAAGTAACATAAATACCTTAAGAAGAGGTCTCGTACATCTTCCTAATTTCTTGTGAATCTTCAAAGTATTTCTTGCATTTTCTCCTCCAATGCCTTAGCTTCTCACAGTAGCTGCACGTATCATCATCAGATGGGCCGGACTTGGGTTTAGTGAGAGACTCGGGCTTGTCCTGATTGATAATCTGGATGGCCTTGCTTTCACCCTTGTCTTTACCAGGTTTCTCAAACCTTTTGCCCTTCTTGATGTTAAGCTCAGCTATCTTGAGCATATCATGCAGCTCAGTCAACGTCTTCGTCAAGCCATTCTTGATATAGTCCTTGATGAACTTATCATAGCTCGACGGCAGTGACTGCAGGATGATGTCAGTAGCCAACTCTTGGCTAATGGGACAATCCAGTCTCCTCTGGTTATCAATATAACCCATCATCTTTATGACGTGAGGACTCACTGGAGCATTCTTTGGTAGCTTGCACTCAACTAGAGATTTAACCGTCTGGTATCTCTCAGTTCGAGCCTGCTCCTGAAACATCACTTTCAAGCGAGTGATCATCTCGATGGGCGACTCCACGTTCTCACATTGCTTCTGCAAGTCAGAGTTCATGGTAGCCAACATCAGACAGCACACATCGACCATATCATAGTAATGCTTATTCCAAGCATCATATTCTGCATGTGAGGCATTGGACCTTAACTTCTCGGGGAGAGCTTTCTCAAGGACATAGTCCTTTCTCTCTTGCTTGAGAACGATTCTCAAGTTCCGATACCAATCAAGAAAGTTGGATCCATTTAACGGATCGCAACGAGAATGAATTCTGATGAGGGGTTTTAGACATAACTAGTAAAATAAAAGGAAAAAGTTTTAGTTATGATGTTCAGGAAATGAGAAATCTTAACAATTAAGAAAACTCGCATTATATTCAAAACTATGTTTCCTCAAATGAATATAATACTCCAAGATCCATACTTCACCAAAACCCGAGCGAGCCACTGGCTGTCACTCAAATCTTAGTTATATAGGTAAGCAACACCTTGCTAATCATATCCAATATGACTCTTGGTTGCGGATAAAACATCTTATGTTTTGTCCACCTGATGTCTATGGGCCCAGAACTTCTGATAGCCCACTCAAGTAAACCAATCTTTTCAGTCATGTAATAGTTGATGCCATGCACTGCAAGCCCATCAACACAATTACCTACTGCCTTACTCATGTAACTGCAGATACCTTGCACTGCAAGTCTATCACGCAATGAAACGAGTCTTGACAGCTGACAAGATCAGGAAGACATCCAGAACACTTGATATTTAGTTGAGGAAATGAACTTTTAATCTTAACACATATCATATATGCATTCAGGAACCCAAACTCATTAAATCTGGTTCGGTTATCTGATTTTAGGTTCACTAACCTACAATCTATGCATGCTGTCAATCGATACTACATTAGTGTCGATCGACACTTACCTTTCTGGAACGGTTCTTTGACAACCGATCAATCCAATTGAACCGGTTTCGATAACCGACAGAAACATTTTTAATAACCAGTCAGTGTCGATCGACACAACATTTGTATCGATCGACATGACCAAACCAAATTTAATCTTCGATAACCGGTCAATCCAATTGAACCGGATCGACAACCGGTCAATCCAAATGAACCGGGTTGATAATTGGTCTCTGTCGATCGACATAACAATTGTGTCGATCAACACGAAACAAACCAAATCAATTTTGCGATAACCAGTCAATCCAATTGAACCGGATCGATAACTGGTCAATCCAATTGAACCGGGTCGATCATTGGTCTTTGTCGATCGACACAACACTTGTATCGATCGACACTAACCAAATCGCAATAAACCGAAATCAGCCGGTTTAATTGATTTGTTATCAAGCGCGATAACCGATTCAATCCAATTGAACCGGTTCATCGTGTGCAAGGCAGAGACTATCATGTCGATCGACACAATCATTGTGTCGATCGACACGACTAGGTTTCAAGCGATTTTGAACAATTTTTACGATAAAACAATTTTGCAAATTCACAATTAATCAAATTCGATTCAGTCAGATTACAATGTTAAACCCTAAGGCTCTGATACCACTGAAGGAATTCGTTCAGGTTTTACCGGATTAATCTCTATTAATCAACCTAGTGACATTTCCATAAGCCTGGGATCTAGGGTGTGTAAACTATGAATCTGACAAGAACGGATCTCGAATATACCTGGAGTTTTGCAGCGGAATAAGATCAGGGATTCGAGATCAATAGCTCCCCAAACATTGAGCCTCTACTGTTAGTCCACACGCACACAATCTGGAATCCGCCGGGATGCTAGTACCGGTAGATCGGATCTCTTGGGGAATTTTGTGTTTCCAAAGGGTGGCTAGGTTTTCTTTTTCCAAAAAAACTTACCTCCAGGTCGTGCCTCATATATCATATATATAGACTCTGGAGAAAACCTAATTAATCCCTGAACCGATTCAGAATTAATTAAGTCATTAAACCGAAATCACTATTCCGGTTTTAGCCCGTGTCGATCGACACTACATATGTGTCGATCGACACACTCTTTAAAACACGATTCTTATGTGTATCCAATACACATCATTTGATCATAACATTAATGATCATTCCCACATCAAGTAAATCCAGTTTGCTTAGGTGTGTGACCCTGTAGGATCATATAATACTAGTAATGAGTTCATAACTCATAGATCATCAGTGGCTTCTAGCAACACGTCATGACCACCTAGTATCATATGAATGTCTAATCTCGACAGTACAACTATCACTAGAGTGAATACAAGTTGTATTTCAGGACATTCCCAACAGGGCGTTACAATTCTCCCCCACTAAACTGGATTCGACCTCGAATCCCAAGAAACCAGTCTACCCGAGACTCCACTCTGGCCCGCACCGGCCTCTATCACTTGAGATTTACACAAAAATCTCAACACTCCATGACCAACCCACACTATACACACGTTTCTAGACATTTATTACGTTTTTAACTCATCTTCACACACACACACACACGCGCACCAGGGAAAACACTTCCCTTAGAGAGAACTCCCGTCTCTTAGCACTATAGAGGAGCCACCGTCCCCATATAGGCTCTCAGTACTATAAAAGAAACCACCGTCCCAATATCCGTACACAGGAAAACCACCGTCTCCTGGGGAGAACCACCGTCTCTCAGTATATATACAGGAAACCACCGTCCCCGATACAAACTCTGGAAAACCACCGTCTCCAGATCATGAGTCATCCGTAATAAATTCTAAAACGCCTATTCATATCCACAATAAGAATCTAAAAGAAACGCGCAAGGTCCCTAGCCCAAAATACCAGAATGCAATGTTTCTAATCTTGCCTAGGTCTGTCCAATTGATTGTTGTAACAAGAACATGTACAACCATCTGTAGACCCAGAGTTGGATCGATCGATTGTGCAACAATCAAACAAAAACATGCACAACCAAGACACTACATCCGATATCCCGGTCATTGAAACCAAACGCACAAGAATATCATCGAGGTGTGTATTCCGTTCCATCCTCATGCCACGGTCAGCTATTGATTACTCTTACTTACCGTCATCATCACACTCTCGGGACGTCTCCCTCGAGGTAACGATGCCGATGCCGATGCCACTCCACTCTCAGGACGTCTCCCTCAAGCTCTGGCTTAAAAATGGAAAAAATACTTCCTTAGAGTAATCAACACATACGTGAACAAGCATCCGAAACTAAGAATACCTCCCTTGATAACAACACGCAAAACGCAACCTATTCTAGCAAAACAAAACTACTCATGCCGAACACACGACCACACAACCGACTTCCCAGAAGATCCACACCACCACCTCGAAGCACAACAGCACCCCCAAATATCTATTGCTCTTAACTCAGCCTACACCTGGCACCCATAGGGCGCATCCTACAGCCCATCAGGAACACATACCATTCGCACTCTCGGGACACATCCCTCGAGTCAATGGTATCTGGGAATCTCACAGCTCCACACAACACACAGGAAGGCTCACCTCTCCTCTCAACACACGAGTTATTTGGGACCGCAGTCCCTAGAGCAATAAATATTGAGCACCGAACGCCGAAACCAAACTGCCCAACAAGAGCCCAAAACCTCTCCTGACGCCTCCACGCCCCCAACCTTCAGCCGATACCCTGAATGTCCCGCTCGAAGGGACCTGAACTGAACCAACTGCTTCAAACACTCACGACTCGGATTCCTCTCCTGAATCCCACAATGCTCTATGCACTCCTGAACGCGTGACGATACGCAACTTCTGCTGATTTTCCATCCTGATAATTCCGCTCCCTTTGCTAACCCAGCCAATCTTCCGATAAACTGAAACGCTCCTTGCTTGCTCTGCACAGAGTCCTCCTAACCCAGTCTAGGTCTAATAGATTGACCGCACGACAATCAAACAAGAACACGCACGATCAATCGTAAACCCAGAATTGGATTTCCCACCGCGCCATAACCAACCAGCCACAACTTCCTCGAAAACATACCAATTTGCCATCCGAGACGAATCTTGAAACCCTTGGATACTTCCATCTGTCTTCTCGCAACCAAACCGGTGCTCCTCTAGACAGTACTGCTCAACTCCGCATCCAGCTTCTGCTCCTGATCCTCTCGATCCCTCAAACACTGCACGATATCCACTAAGCATACGACAACCAACGCGTCCCGGTGATCCCCGATCACGACGCGGCCTCCTGTGCTTACCACTAGCACACTAAACGACAAAGGTATAACCACAACTCGAAAGGCCCCATAACTTACCTAGTTTCATCCAGAACTCACGATGCGACATTCTTAATCCGTCCAGGTCTGGCGGTCAATCGTACAACAATCAAACAAGAACATGTACGATCACCCATCCGTCCAGACTATACCTAATCCATCTAGGTCTGGCAGTTGACTGTACAACAATCAAATAAAAACATGTACAGCCATTCGTCAGTCCAGATTGGATTTCTCGAATGCTACATCGGTTTCCCAAACTCAACCATAGGCCCGGCCTTACCAGCGTACTTCGACTCACCACCTGAGCCTTCTGAACCGTCTATCACAGACCATAATCTTGACTGCTCCAGCCAACACTACACAAGATTCCCACTCGTTCCACAGTCGTCCAACATGGACCATAATCCCGGCCTGACGCAGCCGATACCACACGAGATCCTCCCCTGACCTCAGAGACTTCCTCTAATCCACATACGAAACATACCGCTCGCACTCTCGGGACACATCCCTTGAGTCAACGGTATCTGGGGATCTCACATCTCCGCAAGAGATCTCACATTCCTCGCTGCTTATTCCGGGAACACGCTTCCCAATAAGCATATCAGAGAACACATATCTCCTCTGATTAGAGCTGCCTCACGTGGTATAGACACCATATTCCCTTCCTGGGATATCCTCAAAGCAACGACCCACACTGGTTCCCACATACAAACATAACACGAACCACACATCTCAAAACCATATGAAAATAAATAACAAACACCATCTTATAAATTTTCAGAAAAGTACATCGTTTTCAACACCAACGAACATACAACAAAATCCAAAACAACACTAGAGCTCAAAACTCTGAAAACGGAACACCAAGACTGAGAAGAACACCAACACCAGCTCAACCTTGACCTGCTCCTCAGTTACTCGTGCCCACGCTGCGCTCCTCCAAACTGATCCAATGGCTGCTCAGCCGCTACCTGAGCTAACGGCTGCGCCGCTATCAGGTGAACCACTGCAAGCGCCAACGGCTGCAACTTGGGACACATCGGCCTAATATGCCCCGGCTCTTGGCAATGGAAGCAAACCCTAGCCTCCTCGGAAAACTTGGGACAGTTCGCCACGCGATGCTCAGAACTCCCGCATCCAAAACACTCATGACCGCCGTGAGTCCTCGAACTTGTCCTAGACGCGTCATCCCATTTCCTCTTCTGACCCTGCGCAGGCTTACCGCCTTGGCCAGCACCAGAACCAGAACTGTGACTACTCTGCTGCTGCTGCCTCCTCGGCTGAACTGCAGGAACAACTGCCGCTGGAATTGCTACGGCTGATTGACCTCTCAGATCTTCCTCTATACCCGCAGCCATCTCTACCAGCCTCGCCCTAGAGGCGTACTCCGCTACTCGACAGCGAATTATCAAATCTGCACGAAGTCCCCTCAGGAACCTCTGAACCTGCGTCCGCTCTTCCTCCATGCCTCGATCCGCATAGACAAGCAACCTACTGAACTCCGCATCATACTCTCGCACAGTACGATCACCCTGAACCAGCTCCACAAACCTCGTCCCGAGACGATCTAAAGCCTCCTGAGGAAAGTACTTGGCGTTGAACTCAGCCACAAACTCTTCCCAGGTCCATACTGTACCAGGCCCCCTGGCCTCAATCGCTCTCCACCAAAGATGCGCATCCCCACTCAGATAATGAACCGCAATCTCAACCCGATAATCCTCCGGACATCGAACTGAACGGAAGTTGCGCTCCATGCGCATACGCCATTCATCTGCCTCCTCAGGCCCAACATCGCCCGCGAAGAAAGCAGTACTCATCTGTCGCATCTGACCCATCATCTCTAGATAAGTCGGACGCACCTTAGCCATCGCAGCCCTCGGCTGCACCTCTGCCACTGGAGGCACCACTCGAGCCTGAACCGGAACTGCCACCGGAAAACGCCTCAGTAACTCTGTCAGAATACCCTCCATGCAATCCATACAATCCTGAGCTGGAACAGCACCCACACCAGGGTCCGCTCCCCTAGCAGCCATCCCGGCGCCTCTCCCGGCACCCACATCACTCACGTTAGCACTAACACTGGTCTCGCTCACAGAACCCGTATGATGCGTAAGAGTCCCTGACACACGCGTAGCACTCAAAGACGACTCAACCACTGCACCACGACCACGACCTCGGCCTTCACTGCCACTAACTCTGCCACCACGGCCACCGACTCTACCACGACCTCTAGCTATCACACACTGTACTTATCACAAGTACACACTAAGACACTTAAACTCACAATCAAAGAGAACACAAACAATGACTTACCGCGGAATCTCCTTAAAGGCTGAAGAGGATGATTCTGAGACTAAAATTGACTAAACACACATAATCAATTAAACACATAGTCTCAGTTCATCCCAAACACTACTAGCCCTAGAACCGTAAGGGCTCTGATACCAAACTGTAACAACCGCATTTTTTTTTTTGCAATAAATAAATAAATAATTAGTCCAGATTAAATGATCCCATAATCATTTAATCCTCAACGACTAACTCAGGCAAACAATACAAGCGGAAACACTCAACCATAAACCATTTAATAACAATTCCGAAACACAACAATCACGAATTTATAATCAATCCATGAATTATAAACTAACAACCCAACCACATCACAGTTTCCCTACTCATCCTCTTCTTTTGCCATGATTCCGCGATCACAAACTCTTATACCCGCAACACATAAAACAAATGAGTTGCATAAGTATTTCATAAATACTTAGTGGAGCGGTCATCCCATCTACAGGCCAATCACTCGAATAAAGGAAACATACAATACCAGGGTGATCAATCAGCAAGCATAGAAAACAAGCAACCACAAAAACCAACAGCAGCTTCCTTGTCGATCGACACTACCTCTAGGTGTCGATCGACATGCTGCGTGTCGCTCGACACACAACCACGGTGTCACGCGACACAGATGACCCCCGTGTCGATCGACATGAAGCAATCCTGTCGATCGACAGGACCTCTGCTGTCCATGGAGATCGAACCTAATCCTCACACGATCGAATCTCCACGAACCCATTCGATTTCCTGCACAATCAAACATCCAAACACACCAAATCCACACAACAAACAATCGTATTCCATACAACCAAGATTCGAGGACCTATGATCACGCACTCACCTTAGATTTGGAAAAAGGAAGACGAAGAACACGAAGAACTCGCGAAGAACACGAAGAACAGATCCGAAATCCCACTTCTCCATGCGAATAGCACGAACTAGATCGACTCTATCCTTCCCCAACCCACGAACCCATAATCTAGAGGAAGAGAACAAGGACGAATTCACAAGAATCTCTTGAACTTCTCAAATCCTCTCTAAAATCTCTCAATTCTCTCCCTCCCCTTCTCTGGTCACAAAAGTCGGCTGGGAAAATGAGAAAACGCGTTTCTCCACTTAAATACGGAACCCTAGGTTCCTTCCAAACCGGCCCAAACCGAGAAAAATTCTCCTTAATTTGCCCGATTTTGCTCGTGTCGATCGACACAATCCCACTGTGTCGATCGACAGAGCACTCTTTGCCCAAAAATTCCAGAACCTAAAAGCCTGTGTCGATCGACAGAGCACCTGTGTCGATCGACACAACACCCACTGCCCGATTTTTAAAGAGAGGCTAACACCCCTTGTCGATCGACACACACCCATTCCTGACGATCGACAGGCACCCAATAAAACCCATTTCGGATCACGGGCGTTACAGAACACGTGTTTATGATGCTTACCTGTCTATGGGTGCAATATTTTTAGTCGCAAACGTGTCACAAAATAGAAGCAAAAATGTCGCAAATTAGTAGCAAGAACCGAAGAAGTTTCGATCCCTACAAAGGTAACAACCGATTTGACAAGAATTGACCCACTTCATAGTAGTCTTGATGTGATATTCGAGGATTCAGAAGAAAACGAAGATGAGTTTGATGAAGACGAAGAGGAAGATGAGGACAACGATGATGACGAAGATGGCGGAGTAGAACGTTATGTTTCTGATCATGATGAAGAAGATTAACAAATTTAATATTAATTATGTGTATATATTAAGTATGTATTTTCGAGTGTGGCGTAAAAAAAATATTTTTTTAAATCGTCGCAAATGCCTATAACCTAAACTCTAACCAATACATTATTTATACCGTTTAAATTGGCTCTTCTTCGAATATAAAAACATATCATAGAGGCCCTAATTGATATATATAATTATTTGCATCAATGTCCAAGTAATAAGAATAAGTAAAAAACACTAAGGTTTAGGGTATAGGAATTTGCTACGTTTTTGCGACGAAATCGTTTTTGATGTTTAATGTTGATTAGGTTAATTTAATGTTATCATTAAAATTGTTAAAATCAATATTAGATTACATATTTTTTAAATATGCAATTACTAATTTCAAAAATTATCAAATTTAGTTAGATGGAAGAGAACGAGTATAGCCAGTTCTTATTGTCCGGTGTTGGTCGTGGTAGAGGTCATTCACGACCAGGACAGCGTACACATATATATAGTAGAAGTATTTTCACATAATACAAATACTTGGCTACTAATTAACAACATAAATGTAGTAAATACCATACAAGTGTTTAATTCTTAATGGTAATACTTGTTTACTAATTATCCAAGTATAATATGATGCTGTCTAAGATGGATAATCATCCAATTTCTTAACATTACGTTTATTAATACGGAAAATTAGCCATTTGCCGCTTATTTTTGTCTTATTTCCTGAAATTGCCACATTAGAATTATCTAAACCCAAAAATCAAAATCAAACCTCTGAAATCCCAATATAACCTCGGAAAAAAGTCAGATTTTGGATTTCGAATCATTGCAACTCAAAAGAAAGTTCAACTCTTTCGGGACTCTCAGTAATGGCGGATTTCCAGACATCAACTGAACGGGCCAAGTGGATTTTCACTCCCCACAAACTGGTATCTTCTCCATCTCCTTCTCATTGCTTTTTGCTTTCCCCAGAAATTCCATGCCAAGAGTTGATAAGCCCATCATCGCTTTATAAATTTGGGATTTTTATGATTTTCTTTTTGCGCTAATCAGCAATTAGATTCATAAACTCAATGGAACTGAAATTGTTCATTGTTTCAATGGATACACTTTTGAATGGTGTGATCTTGATGGGCTTCTTTCTTTGTTTTACGCAAGAGAGGCCGATTAATCGAAGCATCGAAAGTATCAAACTTTGGGGTTTACTGATCAAGCATTTTGATTGTTCGCCGTGTAATTATGTGTTATATTGTAAGTTTCCTTACTTCTTGTGTATATATTGCAACTAAGTTCTAGTGTTGTAATTGTAGGCAGAGAGATACAAAGTTGCTAACCAGAGGGCAGTGCAAATGCTGGAGGAGGTGTGTTTAGTGTTGCTATGGAACTTTTGGTTTCTCTATTTGTGATAATTTTATGATTTAATTTCTTATTTAAGTGTTGCTATGGAACATTTGGTTTCTCTATTCATGATAATTTTATGATTTAATTTCTTATTGATAGTGTGGAACTACTCAAGTTGAAGTAGATGCCAGTGGATCACTAACATATCCTATAGAAAAAGTTGATACAGGAGATCAAGGTATTTTTTTATTATTGTTAACACGGTTTGTCGAATATCGTCATAACTATCGTTATAGTTTTGTTGGTCAAAGTATAAATGATGATATTTTTTGCTGCTTTACTCTCAGTTGAGAAAAAGCTTAAGCCTTTGAGCGTTGATTAAGAACGGTACATGAGAGCATTTTATGAGGCAAAAGTCCAAGAAGTGTGCAGTGCCTTTGAATTTCCTCACAAGATTCAGGTGCATTGTTGGAAGTTTATTATTGAAGTCAAAAATTAAATACTCAATCTTGTTAGCTCTCTGACTTCCCGTTTCTCTTGTAATCTTTTGCAGGCAACGGCTCTCCAATACTTTAAAAGATTTTATCTGCAGTGGTCTGTTATGCAACATCATCCAAAAGAAATAATGTATACTTTTTCTGAATTCTTCTTACCAATTTGCTTTCCAATAACAAATAATGTTTTGAAGGTGTTTTTTAAATTGTATTTCTGACATGCTTATTTGGCATTTAATGTCCTCTTGGTAGAATGTTGTAATTTGGACTAATTGATACCTTTCATTGAACAGGTTAACCTGCGTTTATGCAGCTTGTAAAATAGAGGAAAATCATGTTTCTGCCGAGGAAATAGGGAAGGGGATTAAACAAGATGACGACGCAAAAACGTTGCAAATATTGCTAGGATTATGCGTGGTAAGATTTTTTGTAATAATAGCGATAACTTAGAGTCTGTTTTGCGAAGAATTTATTAGAACACGTGTTTATGATGCTTACCTGTCTATGGGTGCAATATTTTTAGTTGAAAACGTGTCGCAAAATAGAAGCAAAAATGTCGCAAATTAGTAGTCTTGATGTGATATTCGAGGATTCAGAAGGAAACGAAGATGAGTTTGATGAAGACGAAGAGGAAGATGAGGACGACGATGATGACGAAGATGGCGGAGTAGAACGTTATGTTTCTGATCATGATGAAGAAGATTAACAAATTTAATATTAATTATGTGTATATATTAAGTATGTATTTTCGAGTGTGGCGTAAAAAAAATATTTTTTTAAACAAGATATATAAGCATTTGCGACGTTTTTGCGAGGAAATCATCGCAAAATCGTTGCAAATGCCTATACCCTAAACTCTAACCAATACATTATTTATACCGTTTAAATTGGCTCTTCTTTGAATATAAAAACATATCATAGAGGCCCTAATTAATATATAAAATTATTTGCATCAATGTCCAAGTAATAAGAATAAGTAAAAAACACTAAGGTTTAGGGTATAGGATTTTGCTACGTTTTTGCGACGAAATCGTTTTTGATGTTTAATGTTGATTAGGTTAATTTAATGTTATCATTAAAATTGTTAAAATTAATATTTGATTACATATTTTTTAAATATGCAATTACTAATTTCAAAAATTATCAAATTTATTTAGATGGAAGAGAACGAGTATAGCCAGTTCTTATTGTCCGGTGCTGGTCGTGGTAGAGGTCATTTACGACCAGGACAGCGTACACATATATATATATAGTAGAAGTATTTTCACATAATACAAATACTTGGCTACTAATGAACCACATAAATGTAGTAAATACCATACAAGTGTTTAATTCTTAATGGTAATACTTGTTTACTAATTATCCAAGTATAATATGATGATGTCTAAGATGGATAATCATCCAATTTCTTAACATTATGTTTATTAATACGGAAAATTAGCCATTTGGCGCATATTTTTGTCTTATTTCCTGAAATTGCCACATTAGAATTATCTAAACCCTAAAATCAAAATCAAACCTCTGAAATCCCAATATAACCTCGGAAAAAAGTCAGATTTTGGATTTCGAATCATTGCAACTCAAAAGAAAGTTGAACTCTTTCGGGACTCTCAGTAATGGCATACTTGTTTACTAATTATCCAAGTATAATATGATGCTGTCTAAGATGGATAATCATCCAATTTCTTAACATTACGTTTATTAATACGGAAAATTAGCCATTTGCCGCTTATTTTTGTCTTATTTCCTGAAATTGCCACATTAGAATTATCTAAACCCAAAAATCAAAATCAAACCTCTGAAATCCCAATATAACCTCGGAAAAAAGTCAGATTTTGGATTTCGAATCATTGCAACTCAAAAGAAAGTTCAACTCTTTCGGGACTCTCAGTAATGGCGGATTTCCAGACATCAACTGAACGGGCCAAGTGGATTTTCACTCCCCACAAACTGGTATCTTCTCCATCTCCTTCTCATTGCTTTTTGCTTTCCCCAGAAATTCCATGCCAAGAATTGATAAGACCATCATCGCTATATAAATTTGGGATTTTTATGATTTTCTTTTTGCGCTAATCAGCAATTAGATTCATAAACTCAATGAAACTGAAATTGTTCATTGTTTCAATGGATACACTTTTGAATAGTGTGATCTTAATGGGCTTCTTTCTTTGTTTTACGCAAGAGAGGCCGATTAATCGAAGCATCGAAAGTATCGAACTTTGGGGTTTACTGATCAAGCATTTTGATTGTTTGATGTTTAATTATGTGTTATATTGTAAGTTTCCTTACTTCTTGTGTATATATTGCAACTAAGTTCTAGTGTTGTAATTGTAGGCAGAGAGATACAAAGCTGCTAACCAGAGGGCAGTGCAAATGCTGGAGAAGGTGTGTTTAGTGTTGCTATGGAACTTTTGGTTTCTCTATTCATGATAATTTTATGATTTAATTTCTTATTTAAGTGTTGCTATGGAACTTTTGGTTTCTCTATTCATGATAATTTTATGATTTAATTTCTTATTGATAGTGTGGAACTACTCAAGTTGAAGTAGATGCTAGTGAATCACTAACATATCCTAGAGAAAAAGTTGATACAGGAGATGAAGGTATTTTTTTATTATTGTTAACACGGTTTGTCGAATATCGTCATAACTATCGTTATAGTTTTGTTGGTCAAAGTATAAATGATGATATGTTTTGCTGCTTTACTCTCAGTTGAGAAAAAGCTTAAGCCTTTGAGCGTTAATGAAGAACGGTACATGAGAGCATTTTATGAGGCAAAAGTCCAAGAAGTGTGCAGTGCCTTTGAATTTCCTCACAAGATTCAGGTGCATTGTTGGAAGTTTATTATTGAAGTCAAAAATTAAATACTCAATCTTGTTAGCTCTCTGACTTCCCGTTTTTCTTGTAATCTTTTGCAGGCAACGGCTCTCCAATACTTTAAAAAATTTATCTGCAGTGGTCTGTTATGCAACATCATCCAAAAGAAATAATGTATACTTCTTCTGAATTCTTCTTACCAATTTGCTTACCAATAATAAATAATGTTTTGAAGGTGTTTTTAAAATTGTATTTCTGACATGCTTATTAGGCATTTAATTTCCTCTTTGTAGAATGTTGTAATTTGGACTAATTGATACCTTTCATTGAACAGGTTAACCTGCGTTTATGCAGCTTGTAAAATAGAGGAGAATCATGTTTAGGCCGAGGAAATAGGGAAGGGGATTAAACAAGATGACGACGCAAAAACGTCGCAAATATTGCGAGGATTATGCGTGGTAAGATATTTTGTAATCATAGCGATAACTTAGAGTCTGTTTTGCGAAGAATTTATTAGAACACGTGTTTATGATGCTTACTTGTCTATGGGTGCAATATTTTTAGTCGCAAATGTGTCGCAAAATAGAAGCAAAAATGTCGCAAATTAGTAGCAAGAACCGAAAAAGTTTCGATCCCTACAAAGGTAACCACCGATTTGACAAGAATTGAACCATTTCATAGTTGTCTTGATGTGATATTCAAGGATTCAGAAGGAAACGAAGATGAGTTTGATGAAGACAAAGAGGAAGATGAGGACGACGATGATGACGAAGATGGCGGAGTAGAACGTTATGTTTCTGATCATGATGAACAAGATTTACAAATTTAATATTAATTATGTGTATATATTAAGTATGTATTTTCGAGTGTGGCGTAAAAAAAATATTTTTTAAACAAGATATATAAGCATTTGCGACGTTTTTGCGAGGAAATCGTCGCAAAATCGTCGCAAATGCCTATACCCTAAACTCTAACGAATACATTATTTATACCGTTTAAATTGGCTCTTCTTCGAATATAAAAACATATCATAGAGGCCCTAATTGATATATAAAATTATTTGAAACAATGTCCAAGTAATAAGAATAAGTAAAAAACACTAAGGTTTAGGGTATAGGAATTTGCTACGTTTTTGTGAAGAAATCGTTTTTGATGTTTAATGTTGATTAGGTTAATTTAATGTTATCATTAAAATTGTTAAAATCAATATTAGATTACATATTTTTTAAATATGCAATTACAAATTTCAAAAATTATCAAATTTATTATTTAGATGGAAGAGAACGAGTATAGCCAGTTCTTATTGTCCGGTGTTGGTCGTGGTAGAGGTCATTCACGACCAGGACAGCGTACACATATATATAGTAGAAGTATTTTCACATAATACAAATACTTGGCTACTAATTAACCACATAAATGTAGTAAATACCATACAAGTGTTTAATTCTTAATGGTAATACTTGTTTACTAATTATCCAAGTATAATATGATGCTGTCTAAGATGGATAATCATCCAATTTCTTAACATTATGTTTATTAATACGGAAAATTAGCCATTTGCCGCTTATTTTTGTCTTATTTCCTGAAATTGCCACATTAGAATTATCTAAACCCTAAAATTAAAATCAAACCTCTGAAATCCCAATATAACCTCGGAAAAAAAAGTCAGATTTTGGATTTCGAATCATTGCAACTCAAAAGAAAGTTGAACTCTTTTGGGACTCTCAGTAATGGCGGATTTCCAGACATCAACTCAACGGGCCAAGTGGATTTTCCCTATATATGCAATTCCAATCCCTCGCTCATTCCTCACATCTCTCTTCTCTCTCTACAAAAAACGTTTCTCCCTCTAACAAAAAGTTCCCTCGATCTTCTAAATCATTCCCGATCCCTCGACCTTCCAAACCATTCCCGTCCTTATAAGGTAAATCTCTAAATTTTTCTTTCCTTTTATGAATTTTAATTTTTTCTTTCGTATATAATTTATTAGTTAATTGTGGTTTATAGGAGAATGGTTAGGAATAAGTTGAAGTAGATGCCAGTGGATCACTAACATATCCTAGAGAAAAAGTTGATACAGGAGATCAAGGTATTTTTTTTATTATTGTTAACACGGTTTGTCGAATATCGTCATAACTATCTTTATAGTTTTGTTGGTCAAAGTATAAATGATGATATTTTTTCCTGCTTTACTCTCAGGTGAGAAAAAGCTTAAGCCTTTGAGCGTTGATGAAGAACAGTACATGAGAGCATTTTATGAGGCAAAAGTCCAAGAAGAGTGCATTGCCTTTGAATTTCCTCACAAGATTCAGATGCATTGTTGGAAGTTTATTGTTGAAGTCAAAATGACTCAACTACCATGGAAATATGGAAAAATGACTAGAATACCATATATCCTTCAAAAATTACTCAAATCTTTTCACACCCCAAGTAAATTACGATAAACACCCTTGATTAGTTTTTCTTTCCCGATCCCTCGACCTTCCAAATCATTCCCGTCCTTATAAGGTAAATCTCTAAATTTTTCTTTCCTTTTATGAATTTTAATTTTTTCTTTCATATATAATTTATTAGTTAATTGTGGTTTATAGGAGAATGGTTAGGAATAATTAATTAGGAATGGAATTGTACTTGGGAATTGAGGATTCACTAATATTGATATTATAATAGTTAAAATTGTTAATTTACTAATTTTGTTAAATTATTTTGATGTTTAATGTTGATTAGGTTAATTTAATGTTATCATTAAAATTGTTAAAATCAATATTTGATTACATATTTTTTAAATATGCAATTACTAATTTCAAAAGTTATAAAATTTATTTAGATGGAAGAGAACGAGTATAGCCAGTTCTTATTGTCCGGTGCTGGTCGTGGTAGAGGTCATTCACGACCAGGACAGCGTACACATATATATAGTAGAAGTATTTTTACATAATACAAATACTTGGCTACTAATGAACCACATAAATGTAGTAAATACCATACAAGTGTTTAATTCTTGATGGTAATACTTGCTTACTTATTATCCAAGTATAATATGATGATGTCTAAGATGGATAATCATCCAATTTCTTAACATTATGTTTATTAATACGGAAAATTAGCCATTTGCCGCTTATTTTTGTCTTATTTCCTGAAATTGCCACATTAGAATTTATCTAAACCCTAAAATCAAAATAAAACCTCTGAAATCCCAATATAACCTCGGAAAAAAAAGTCAGATTTTGGATTTCGAATCATTGCAACTCAAAAGAAAGTTGAACTCTTTCGGGACTCTCAGTAATGGCGGATTTCCAGACATCAACTCAACGGGCCAAGTGGATTTTCACTCCCCACAAACTGGTATCTTCTCCATCTCCTTCTCATCGCTTTTTGCTTTCCCCAGAAATTCCATGCCAAGAATTGATAAGCTCATCATCGCTTTATAAATTTTGGATTTTTATGATTTTCTTTTTGCGCTAATCAGCAATTAGATTCATAAACTCAATGGAACTGAAATTGTTCATTGTTTCAATGGATAAACTTTTGAATGGTGTGATCTTGATGGGTTTCTTTCTTTGTTTTACGCAAGAGAGTCCGATTAATCGGAGCATCGAAAGTATCGAACTTTGGGGTTTACTGATCAAGCATTTTGATTGTTTGCTGTGTAATTATGTGTTATATTGTAAGTTTCCTTACTTCTTGTGTATATACTGCAACTAAGTTCTAGTGTTGTAATTATAGGCAGAGAGATACAAAGCTACTAACCAGAGGGCAGTGCAAATGCTGGAGAAGGTGTGTTTAATGTTGCTATGGAACTTTTGGTTTCTCTATTCATGATAATTTTATGATTTAATTTCTTATTTAAGTGTTGCTATGGAACTTTTGGTTTCTCTATTCATGATAATTTTATGATTTAATTTCTTATTTATAGTGTGGAACTATTCAAGTTGAAGTAGATGCCAGTGGATCACTAACATATCCTAGAGAAAAAGTTGATACAGGAGATCAAGGTATTTTTTTATTATTGTTAACACGGTTTGTCGAATATCGTCATAACTATCTTTATAGTTTTGTTGGTCAAAGTATAAATGATGATATGTTTTGGTTGCTTTACTCTCAGCTGAGAAAAAGCTTAAGCCTTTGAGCGTTGATGAAGAACAGTACATGAGAGCATTTTATGAGGCAAAAGTCCAAGAAGTGTGCAGTGCCTTTGAATTTCCTCACAAGATTCAGATGCATTGTTGGAAGTTTATTATTGAAGTCAAAATGACTCAACTACCATGGAACTACGGAAAATGACTAGAATACCATATATCCTTCAAAAATTACTCAAATCTTTTCACACCCCTAGTAAATTACGATAAACACCCTTGATTAATTTTTCTTGTTAATGGCTGAGTTTTGTGTTTGTTTGGCGGCTGACTTACCGATATTCCATGTCATCATCC
Organism: Draba incana; assembly: GCA_963576765.1. Classification (NCBI taxonomy): domain Eukaryota; kingdom Viridiplantae; phylum Streptophyta; class Magnoliopsida; order Brassicales; family Brassicaceae; genus Draba; species Draba incana. The sequence continues at coordinate 26,997,296 of OY755205.1, forward strand.
ATGTCATCTCGTTTAGATAACTCAGCCGTGTCATTTAGATAACCCAGCCGTGTCATTTAGATAACTCATCCTAAAATCATTTTTATAAGATTTAAGACTTACAAAATTATAGTTAAGCTAATTTTATTAATATAAAATGAATATAAATCAATTGAATGTGTATAGTTTCTTCAATTTACACAATTTATACAACTGAATGTGTAAACTCAGAACGTTTAAGTGTTATAACTCAAAGGAAAAATAGAAAAAAACCACAAACTTTCTCAACTGTCTTCTCCGTTTAAGATTCTTTCGAAATCGACTTTATTTCTTTCCTCGTGATCGTCTTCTCTCCGCAATCGAAATTGTCTTACCTCGTACTCGTCGTCGCCGAAAATCGTCTTCTCTCGTAATCGTCTTCTCCGCAGTCGGTTGCCTGTAATCGTCTTCGAAAGGTAGGTTGTTGCTGATTTGGATTTTTGTTATTGCGGCTGAGTTGTAAACTATGTTGTGTCTGAGTTAGGGTTTTTTTGCGGCGGAGTTATCAATTGTATTGTGGCTGAAATAGGGTTTTTTGCGATTGAGTTATAAATTATGTTGTAGCTGAGTTAAAAATTATGTTGTGGCTGAGTTATAAATTGTGTCCGAGTTAGGGTTTTTTGCGGCTAAGTTATAAATTATGTTGTGGCTGAGTTATGGTTATATTGCGGCTGAGTTATATATTATGTTTTGGCTGAGTTAGTTTTCTATTACGGCTGAGTTATTTAAGTCTTTTGTGATCAGATGGAACAGCATCAAGCACCTGATTACCCTAGAAGATCAAGACTCACTGCTAATCTAGAAAATAAAACGATTAATCACTATTCCTATTTGGGAGATTTCAGTTATGTTAAAGATCAATTAGGAGTTGATGTGTGGGAAGAACTGAAGAAGTTTCCTGTTGGAATAATTGCTAAGCTATTTGAAAGTAATTGCGGGTGGTCTGGTAGGACTGTACACTATCTACTGTGCAGACAGCTGAAAGTAGAGAAGAAGGAGATTTGGAGTGTGGTTGGTGATAAACCTATCAGGTTTAGCTTACTCGAGTTTGGTGAGATCACTGGGATAAACACAGATCCAGTGCTAACAGAAAGTATTGAACTTTCTGACCAACACAGAGAGTTCTGGGAGGTGTTGAATGTGCCGCATGGGTTTGGACCCAAGCCTGATGAACTGAGGGAAGTAGTAAGAGTCTGTCGGGCCTGGAGTTTTGAAAAGCGTAAATGGTTAGGGCTGTTAGTTCTTCAAGCCATGGGAATTTATGCTGGGCATCATAATTCTAGGACACCGTTTGAAACTGCAAAAAGAGTATTCGATGATGAAGCCATGATGACTTATCCATGGGGTCGGGCTGCATTTGAAGCTCTTGTTGGTAGTATTAAGTCGTTGAATCCAGTAGGAAAGGCATACTACATCAACGGCATGAGTTTCGCTTTAATGGCTTGGGCGTATGAATCGGTCAATTGCTTTATAGAGCGTTTTGGCAAAGAAGTCGGTAAGGAAGAAGAAGTTCCGCTTCTTCGATGGGATGGAACGCGGACACGTGCAAGTTTTGATAGTGTCCTGAAGAAGGAGATTAAAGACCATGGTCATGTAAGGTTTTAGGCTGAGTTATTCTTTATTTGATGGCTGCGTTATTATTTATTCTACGGCTGAGTTATTATTTATGTGATGGCTGAGTTATGGTTTGTTTGATGGTTGAGTTATGATTTGTTTGTTTGATGGCTGAGTTATTCTTTGTTTGATGGCTGAGTTATTCTTTTTACGGCTGAGTTATGATTATTCGATGGCTGAGTTATGAGTTACTGTTGTAGGTACGTGTGAGGCATATGGTTTCAAAGGAGTGTGTAGAAGACATGTTTCCTCAGTGGCCGGGTCAAGACGATGACCCACAACTGAATAACCTTATAAGAGACCTACATTCTGGTAGGTATGTAGCAGGTGATTATTGGGATGTGCAGAGGAAGGAGAAGAAAAAAACCAAGTTGGTTGTAGTTCCTTATGACTCTGAGTATGAGCCACCCAAAAAGAAGCAGAAGAAAGATAAGAAACACGAGGGTGAAGCTGCTGATATAGAGAAGAAGGAGGATGAAAAGGGAAAGGGTTTAAGCGAGGATGCGGCGACTCTGAATACCATAGTCGCTACGCTGGACCAAATTGCGAGTAGGTTTGAGAGCCATGATTCTATGTTTGGGAAGGTTCACTCTATGTTTGAAAATATTGGGTCGAGGATTGACGCCATTGATTCCAACTATGGCGAGTTAACCCGAACATTTGCTGATGTGGAGAAGAAAATTGGTGATTATGCCAAAGATGCAGTGGATGAGCGTCTGAAAGTTCTGGGTTTGTCGCAAAAGTGTTCATACCTATGGTCCCAGCCCAAAAACGCAAACATTACCACGGCATAAGTCAGTTAAAAGTCCAACGGAGGTCCTTAACACGGAATCTACGACCCCTGATAATGTTGTGTTGGCAAAAAACATTTCGGTTGATGAGCCGGCTAAGGCCGAAAGTCAAACCCTGAAGCAGTATTTTCCAAATTTGAAGGCCGAAATTCCTAAGGGTACCCTTGATGAGATTGGTAAGGCCGAAGAGAAAGCTGCGGAGTCGAAATTGAAGGCCGAAATTCCTAAGGGTACTCCTGAGGCGAAAAATAATTTGTTTGGTAGTGGTCTGGCAAATTTCGTTTCTGTTTCTCCTGCTAAGTCTCCTCCTAAGCAACTAGATGTACGACGCCGCTCCAGGAGGCAAAAACCAATAGAAAATAAGGCTGATTTGAAAAAGAAGGCTGATGATGCTGCTAAGAAGAAGGCTGAGACTGCTGCTAAAAGGAGGGAGAACGCTGCTAAGAAGAAGGAAGAGAAAGCAGTGGCTGGTTTAAAGAAGAAGCAAGAGAAGGCACCAGCTGATTTAAAGAGGAAGGAAGAGAACGCAGCGGCTGAGTTAAAGAGGAAGGAAGAGAACGCAACGGCTGAGTTAAAGAATAAGCCGGCTGAGTTAAAGAAGGTGGTCCAAACAAGAATAAGAATACCTACTAGGGTGTCAACTACTCCTGGGAAGAAGAAGGGGAAGACTGGAGGTGAAACTGATCTTAAGGATGTGACCGAGGAAGCGATCGCAAAAGGAAATGAATTGTTACCGGAGTCTGCTGAGGACGAAGATGAAAGACTTAGGTTAGCAAGAATTAAGACTTCTCAGACGAAGGATGTTCATTTACTCTCGTCTGGGTTAGCAGCAGAGTTCGCAATTGGTTCTCGTATGGGAGTTTTTCCTTATCTTTTTGGAGACAAAGGGGCGATGTGCACGAGGAAGGATGTTCAACCTTCACCAGCAATCTATGATCCTCTCGCACCTGTTGACACGGATAAATTGGAGAAACTTATCCAACATCTAAGGCAATTCGAGAATGGAGTTTTACACCATTTTATTTTATTTTATACAGCTATTAGCAATATTTGCCTAAACTGACTTGTGTTTGATTGTTAGGGACATTCCACTAACAGATGAAAAGAACGAGGAAGCTCATTTCTACAGAATACTCATCACTGAAAGAGCGCAGTGGCCGAAGCGTGAATATGGATGATTGTTTGACACTGTAAGTATAAGTTACGGCTACGGCTGGATTATGATTATTTATGGCTGAGTTATTAGTTATTTATGGCTGGATTATGATTATTTATAGCTGAGTTATGGTTGTTTGATGGCTGAGTTATGGTTGTTTGATGGCAGAGTTATGGTTGTTTGATGGCAGAGTTATGTTTAATAATGGCTAAGTTATGATAATTCGATGGTTGACTTAATATTCTGTGTACAGCATGTTGCTGCGTATATGAGAGTCCTCATCAAAAGGTCCGTGGAAGATCCCAGCCCATTTTGTTCCAAGCGCATTGCCTTTGTGGACCAGTGGTTCCTAGGAACATGGATTAAGGATTTCAATCAGTTCAAGATCAAGCCAAAGATGTTCAAATTCAAAGGCTCAGGTTATGAGTCACTCATAAACGGTGCGATTCCCGGTGACCTTAAGACAAACAAAAAGTGGTTAGAAGATGTCGATCACTTGTACGGAGTTCTTCATACTAGAGGCTGTCATTGGGTGGCCTTTCACGTGGATCTTCAGAAGGAGAAGATTGATGCCTATGATTCCATCATTGGAGAGGTATTTCCTGAAAAGCAAGAAAATATGCTAGATGCATTTAGGCCGTTGATGGAAATGATTCCTGTAATGATCAATGTTGGAATTCCTGGCAATAAAACTGTAAGCAAAAAACCATTTGCGTTCACATGGAAAAGCGCCAAAAACATTCCCCAAAACACCCAAGTTGGCGATTGTGGGGTGTATTCAATGAAGTTTGTCGAGTGTCTAGCGTTTGGTTTAACTTTTGATGGGATATACGATACAAATATTCAGGGTTTACGGATGAAGATGGCAGCAGAGATCTTCGATGAAGGAGGATATGATATGTATGGGCAGTTCAAATGATTTACCAATTATGAACCTTCTATTTGTTTTTTTATTATTAGGATTTGACTGTAAATGGTATGTTTTTTGTGTATAACTTATGGTTTTTATGATATATTACTCAGCCATTTTGTTTAGATAACTCAGCCATACCCTAAAATCGGAAATGTAATTTGAAGACTTATGGTATGTTTAGATAACTCAGCCGTGTCATTTAGATAACTCAGCCGTGTCATTTAGATAACTCAACCATACCCTAAAACCATTTATATAAGATTTAAGACTTACAAAATTATAATTAAGCTCATTTTATTAATATAAAATGAATATAAATCAACTGAATGTGCATAGTTTCTTCAATTTATACAACTGAAGATAAGTGTATGAAATCGAAAATGTAATCTAACTAGATCTTGAGATATATGTTGTCTTGCAAGTACTTCAAACATTACCTATAGATAATTAAGACCCAAAATCATATACAATAAACCATAAACAATTTTTTCAATTGAATGTATATAATTTGATTCAGTTGAGTCTCTAAATCATATACTTTTTAAATGTTATACATTAAACCCTAAACCATGATCCCTAAACCCTAAACCTTAAATCCATAACTCAGCCATGAAGTTCTTATAACTCAGCCGTAAAATTTTAAGTTGCGACGTTTCGTCTTCCTATCTCTCCCTATTGCGACGTTTCAGCTTCCTATCTCTCTCTCTCTCTATATATATAGCCCTTCTCATCACTTTTTTATAGAAAAACCTAAGAAAAAAAACATAATCTCATCAAAAAACCTAATCTCATCCAAAAAAACCTAATCTCATCATGTCGGTAGTCCCTGGTATGACATCCAAGTTCTTGAGCACGATCAATGCCATACACAACATGGAAGATCGGGATAACCTCCCTCTTCTAAATCCTGGTGCGGATGTCTGGTGTGACAAAACCACACCAACGTGGTTTAAGTTGTTACACAATCTCTCGCAGGCGATCCCGGATATTCTTTGAGAGGGAATTGTTCAGCCGTGGCCGACTTACCGCTTCATTCCTGATGGTGTTAAGGGACAGTGGTTTCTTAAACTAACCGTAAGCTTAACCGATAATGTATTCTTATTAGATTTAACTTTTTGTTTCTTAAACACTAATACTTTTTGTTTCTTTTTATAGCGAAAATACAGATGGGATCCGAGGCATAATTTGACAGTTTGAACACAGTTTAATCTACTGGCTAGAACGGTATTTCGCATTCAAATTCGTAAGTTGAAGATGATATGGTTTCATGGCGGCGAGAAGCCTAATTGGATGACAAATAGAGTTTGGCTTGGTCTAGTCGAAGGGTTTGATGAGTTAGGCCCTGATAGTTTTCAGTATGGAGAATGTAACTTTTATTAAAACAAATGTTTTGTTTTGTTTGTTTATGTATATGAATCCATAACTTCAGCCATAACAATGAATCCATAACTCAGCCATAATGCAAAAACAAAATCCATAACTCAGCTGTATCGTAATACAATAACTCAGCCGTATCGTAATACCATAACTCAGCCATAATGTAAACAAAATCCATAAGTCGCGACGTTTCGTGTTTCTATCTAGGTTGTAGTTACTATTAATTATAATTATATAAACAAAATAAGTATTGACGGAGCAAATCTTCCGAATCTATGTATTTAATGCGCTGATCTGACAGTGACCTATACACTCGCCAAAGAGCTGCTACACCTAGCGTAGGTGTGCAGTGACCAATATACAATCCCCTAAGAGCCGCCCAAAATATTGCCCAAAATCCATAACTCAGCCATAACAATGAATCCATAACTCAGTCGTAATGCGAACAAAATCCATAACTCAGCCGTATCCTAATACCATAACTCAGCCGTATCGTAATGCCATAACTCAGCCATGAAGTTATACAATAACTCAGCCGTATCGTAATACCATAACTCAGCCATAATGTAAACAAAATCCAGAAGTCGCGACGTTTCGTGTTTCTATCTAGGTTGTAGTTACTATTAATTATATTAACAAATATTGACGGAGCAAATCTTCCGAATCTATGTATTTAATGCGCTGATCTGACAGTGACCTATACACTCGCCAAAGAGTCGCTACACCTAGCGTAGGTGTGCAGTGACCTATACAATCCCCTAACAGCCGCCCAAAATATTGCCCAAAATCCATAACTCAACCATAACAATGAATCCATAACTCAGCCGTAATGCAAACAAAATCCATAACTCAGCCGTCTCGTAATACCATAACTCAGTCGTATCAAAATGTTTGATGAGTTAGTTCCTGACTTATGTGATGGCTGACTTATTCTTATGTTTATGTGTTGGCTGACTTATGCTAAATTTAAATCTCAGAAGAAGTAAATATGTAGATGCGCGGGAAAAATCCCGCCAAAAATCCACAACAGTGCCGTTGAATAGTAAATGGCCCAGATTAAATGTCGCAAGTTTCATTTGAGCCTATATAAATTTGTTATATGGCTCATACTTGTATGTATCCAATTATCAAATAAAAATCAAAAAAGTCTTTGTTCTTATTTTTGGGTTTGTGATTTGAAGTATTCGGTTTTCAAAAAGTTTTTGAAAATTTTATTTTAAACTTGTTATGATTAAATCGTTATAAGTGTGGTTTCCATTCCCCTTATGCGCTTTATCTAACACATATTTGGGTGATTTCTCTATGCAAGCGAATGATTGTTGCCTAATCCGGAACCCGCCAAACTTGAGAAACTGCAAAAACACAGGGCGGACGGCAGGCCAGACGGACTCTCAAGAGCCACGATGAATGGGAAGGAGAGGTTTCAGTGAAGGAGGTAATTTCCCTGTTTCCTGATTTTATTTGAATCTTTTTAGCCCTTTAAGTCTCATTAAGTTGATCGATAATTCCGTTTTCCATTTACTTGGAGAACATATAGCTTGCTCTTCTTGCTGCCCTAAACTGAGGTACATATGCCCTTCCTGCACTTTGCCCATTGGAGAAGAAAATATGGAACGGACGGCCGATATATCTTCAAGAATTGAAGAAGAAAATAGATTGGGACGGACGGCCGGCCAAGGACCAAACTTGAATAATTGAAGAAGAAATTGGCTAGGTTATAATGTAATGGCTTATTTATATGCGTTGTAAGAAAGAAGAGATTATAAATGTAAATGGCTGGGTTATAATGTAATGGCTGATTTATAATGATTAACTAATTCTGTAATGGCTGATTTATAATGCAATGTCTTAAAGAGTACAAAGTGAACAACTAGATAATAAAGTTAAACTACAATTTCGTCAATCTTTCTACATTGGACAAGTTCTTGCATTATGTCCATTTCATCCTACCTTTCTTATGCAAGTCTACGGCTGACTTATGCAACCTGATTACGGCTGAATGCTGAAATGTTACGGCTGAATGCTGAAATGTTACGGCTGACTTATGAAATGTTACGGCTGACTTATGATATGTTACGGCTGATTTATACAAGTTTAAACATAACTCAGCCGTAACATTTCATAAGTCAGCCGTAACATTTGAGAATGTAGTCGTAACATTGCATAAATCAGACATCACATACACATAAGTCTGCCATAACTTAATCATAAGTCAGTCATCACATAAACATAAGTCTGCCATAACATAAACATAAATCAGACATCACATAAACATAAGTCTGCCATAACATAAACATAAAATTGCCATCAGATTATCTCTCCTCAACGACTAGAAGCTTTGTCTGTCTGAAGGGTATAACCTACATTCTTAAGATACCAAAGCGCTGCTACTGCTGCCCGCTCAGCTGCGATCTTCTTCTTGTGTTGTGGATCCCCGAAACACTCCAAAACCGTTATCCGAGAATCCGCCTTGATTTCAACCGTAACTTTAACTGCAAATCTGAACAAGAATACAAAAAGCCATGTTCATGCTACGAGATTACGAACCTGAAAGGTGTAAGAGAACCGCAGAGATTATGTCTCCTTACAGTCTCATATGGGAAGGACCCTCCTCATCGCTGCACTCATACACAGGTGGTTTCCAATGCCTTACCCCACATAACTTATACAACTGTGATTTGGTTGTCATTCTTTGACTCTCTTCTAAACACATACATATGAACAACAGTAACAAAATGTCAATAGATGAAAACTAAACACAAAAACACTGAGAGATAATTGACAGCTTTTAGATTAATTAAAGTTTAAACACAAGACTCACTCATATTCTTATTCCATATAACCACATCTTTCACGATACCTAGAAACAAATCCTAAGCTAAATAAGTAACATGTGAAGAAAAAGAAACAGGTATCTTCATTAGTGGGCTCTGTACTGTGAGAGACCAAACCTGCTTCTGGTTCGGAAACACGATTATTCTCTTGTGCATATCTGATGATGTCTTCTTCAATAACATCTTCAGCTTTTTCATCTTAAATCCATTTTGGCATCTCTCTAGCATCATCCTTGGCCTTGGTGGCTGAAAAATTAAAACAAAACAAAGTTAGGGTTTTTATCTCCTACACTGCGTTTTAACTCTTTTTGACAAAATTACCAACGAAAACACTGAAAGTTGATTAATTTCTTCTCAATTAGAAAAGGGTTTCATTTCAGAGCGAGACATTTCCATTTCTAATCGAAATTTCTTACCACAGAGGAAGAAGATGTGGAGATTGATGAGGGATCTAGAGGAGGAATATACTCAGAGAAGTGGAGATTGATGTGGGGATTCATTTTTGGACGTAGAATCAAGTATGTTGTGCAACTGCAAATATTCCGGCAGAATGGGCATTTCTGGGCAAAGTACAGTGAAGGAAGTGAAGGAAGTGAATACCAAGAGTAGAGGCATGGAATGCAATAACGCTTCATATGGCAAGTCTGACAGCTCACAACACGCCCTTTATCGTTCTGATGACACTGATGACATACGTTGAAGTCCCACATGGCAAAGGGCGATCGGAGCTTAGCAAGGGGTTTCAGGGAGGTAGGAGATGTAGTTCGCTGGGGATATTGAAATTAATAAAAGGTTGGATTAAAAGATGGGTTTTTGGCTCAAATCCCATAGTTGTTAGATAGTATTTTAATTTAGCATAAGTCAGCCATCACATAAAAATAAATCAGCCATCATACATATTTCTGATTCATAATAAGTCAGCCATCACATAACATAAGTAAGTCATCATATAAACAAAAATCAGCCGTGTCGTGACGTTTCGTCTTTCTATACCATAACTCAGCCGTGTCATTTAGATAACTCAGCCGTGTCATTTAGATAATTCAGCCATACCCTAAAACCATTTATATAAGATTTAAGACTTACAAAATTATAATTAAGCTCATTTTATTAATATAAAATGAATATAAATCAACTGAATATGCATGGTTTCTTCAATTTATACAACTGAATGTGTATGAAATCAAAAATGTAATCTAACTTGATCTTGAGATATATGTTGTCTTACAAGTACTTCAAACATTGCCTATAGATAATTAAGACCCAAAATGTAACGCCCGTGATCCGAAATGGGTTTTATTGGGTGCATGTCGATCGACAGGAATGAGTGTGTGTTGATCGACATAGGGTGTTAACTCTCTTTAAAAATCGGGCAGTGAGTGTTGTGTCGATCGACACATGTTCTCTGTCGATCGACACATGCTGTAAATTCTGGAGATTTTTGGGCAGAGAGTGCTCTGTCGATCGACACAGTGGGATTGTGTCGATCGACACGAGCAAAATCAGGCAAATTAAGGAGAATTTTCTCGGTTTGGGCCAGTTTAGGGGAAACCCTAGAGTCCCACTATAAAAGCTAGGAGCGTGTTCAGTCTAGGGTTGGCCGTTTTTTAGAAGTTTTAGAGAGTTGAGAGAGAATTTTTGGTGTTCTTAAGAGATTGAGATTTTGTTCAAGGAATTCTTGTGGATTTCCCTTGTAATCTCGATTCTAGATTGTTGTGTGTGCGGGAAGAGGATTTAGAGCATGTGAGGAGCTTTGGAGAGGCTGATTTCGTGACTGGAGATTCAAAATCAAAGGCTGGGCTTGTGTTCTTCATTGTTCTTCGTGGTGTTCATCTTCTTTTTTTCCAAATCTAAGGTGAGTGCGTGATCATAGGTCCTCGAATCTAGGTTGTATGGAATACGATTGTTTGATGTGTGGATTTGGTGTGTTTGGATGTTTGATTGTGCAGGAAATCGAATGGGTTTGTGGAGATTCGACCGTGTGAGGATTAGGTTCGATCTCCATGGACAGCAGAGGTCCTGTCGATCGACAGGATTGCTTCCTGTCGATCGACACGGGGTCGTTTGTGTCACGCGACACCGTGGTTGTGTGTCGAGCGACACGCAGCATGTCGATCGACACCTAGAGGTAGTGTCGATCGACAAGGAGGCTGCTGTTTGGTTTTGTGGTTGCTTTTTTCTGTGCTTGCTGATTGATCACCCTGGTATTGTATGCTTCCTTTATTCGAGTAATTGGCATGTAGATGGGATGACCGCACCACTAAGTATTTATGAAATACTTATGCAACTCATTTGTTTTATGTGTTGCAGGTATAAGAGTTTGTGATCGCGGAATCATGGCAGAGTAAGAGGATGATTAGGGAAACTGTGATGTTGTTAGGTTGTTAGTTTATAATTTGTGGATTGATTATAAATTCGTGATTGATGTGTTTTGGAAATTGTTATTGAATGGTTTATGGTTGAGTATTTCCGCTTGTGTTGTTCACCCTGAGTTAGTCGTTGAGGATTATATGATTATGGAATCATTTAATCCGGACTAATTATTTATTTATAAAAAAAAAAAATGCGGGTGTTACAGTTTGGTATCAGAGCCCTTACGGTTCTAGGGCTAGTAGTGTTTGGGATGAACTGAGACTATGTGTTTAATTGATTATGTGTGTTTAGTCAATTTTAGTCTTCGAATCATCCTCTTCAGCCTTTAATGAGATTCCGCGGTAAGTCATTGTTTGTGTTCTCTTTGATTGTGAGTTTAAGTGTCTTAGTGTATACTTGTGATAAGTGCAGTGTGTGATGGCTAGAGGTCGTGGTAGAGTCGGTGCCCGTGGTGGCAGAGTTAGTGGCAGTAAAGGTCGAGGTCGTGGTCATGGTCCAGTGGTTGAGTCGTCTGCGAGTGCTACGCGTGTGTCAGGGACTCCTACGCATCATAAGGGTTCTGTGAGCGAAACCAGTGTTAGTGCTAACGTGAGTGATGTGGGTGCCGGGAGAGGCGCCGGGATGGCTGGTAGGGGAGCGGACCCAGGTGTGGGTGCTGTTCCAGCTCTGGATCGTATGGATCGCATGGAGGGTATTCTGACAGAGTTACTGAGGCGCTTTTCGGCGGCAGTTCCGGTTCAGGCTCCAGTGGTGCCTCCAGTGGCAGAGGTGCAGCCGAGGGCTGCGATGGCTGAGTTGCATCCGACTTATCTGGAGATGATGGGTCAGATGCGATAGATGAGTACTGCTTTCTTCGCGGGCGGTGTTGGGCCTGAGGAGGCAGATGAGTGGCGTATGCGCATGGAGCGCAACTTCTGTTCGGTTTGATGTCCGGAGGATTATCAGGTTGAGATAGCGGTTCATTATCTGAGTGGGGATGCGCATCTTTGGTGGAGAGCGATTGAGGCCAGGAGGCTTGGTGCAGTATGGACCTGGGAAGAGTTTGTGGCTGAGTTTAACGCCAAGTACTTTCCTCAGGAGGCTTTAGACCGTCTCGGGACGAGGTTTGTGGAGCTGGTTCAGGGTGATCGTACTGTGCGAGAGTATGATGCAGAATTCAGTAGGTTGCTTGTCTATGCGGATCGAGGCATGGAGGACGAGCGGACGCAGGTTCAGAGGTTCCTGCAGGGACTTTGTGCAGATTTGAGAATTTGCTGTCGAGTAACGGAGTACGCCTCTAGGGCGAGGCTGGTAGAGATGGTTGCGGGCATAGAGGAAGATCTGAGAGGACAGTCAGCCGTAGCAGTTCCAGCGGCAATTGTTCCTGCAGTTCAGCCGAGGAGGCAGCAGCAGCAGAGTGGTCACGATTCTGGTTCGGGTGCTGGCTAAGGCGGTAAGCCTGCGCAGGGTAGAAAGAGAAGATGGGATGACGCGTCTAGGACAAGTTCGAGGACTCACGGCGGTCCTGAGTGTTTTGGATGCGGGAGTTCTGAGCATCGCGTGGCGAACTGTCCCAAGTTTTCCGGGGAGGCTAGGGTTTGCTTCCATTGCCGAGAGCCGGGGTATATTAGGCCGATGTGTCCCAAGTTGCAGCCGTTGGCACTTACAGTGGTTCACCCGATAGCGGCGCAGCCGTTAGCTCAGGTAGCAGAGGAGCAGCCGTTGGTCAGAGTGGAGGAGCGCAGCGTGGGCACGAGTAGCCGAGGAGTAGGTCGAGGTTTGAGCTGGTGTTGGTGTTCTTTTCAGTCTTGGTGTTCCGTTTTCAGAGTTTGGAGCTTTAGTGTTGTTTTGGATTTTTATTGTATTTTCGTTGGTGTTGAAAACGATGTAGTTTTCTGAAAATTTATAAGATGGTGTTCCTTATTTATTTTCATAGGGTGTTGAGATGTGTGGTTCGTGTTGTGTTTGTATGTGTGGACCAGTGTGGGTCGTTACTTTGAGGGTATCTCAGGAAGGGAATGTTGTGTTTTTACCACGTAAGGCGGCTCTAATCGGAGGAGAGGTGTATTCTCCTGGTGCTTATTGGGAAGCGTGTTCCTGGAATAAGCAGCGAGGGATGTGAAATCTCTTGCGGGGATGTGAGATCCCTAGATACCGTTGGCCAAGGGAAGTGTCCCGAGAGTGCGAACGGTATGTTTCGTGTTTGGATTAGAGGGAGCCTCTGTGGTCAGGGGAGGATCTCGTGTGATATCGGCCGCGTCAAGCCGGGATTTTAGTCCATGTTGGACGATTGTGGAACGAGTGGGAATCTCGTATAGTGTTGGCTGGAGCAGCCAAGATTTTGATCTGTAATAGTCGGTTCGGATGGCTCAGGTGGTGAGTCGAAGTATCGCTGGTAAGGTCGGGCCTATGGTTGAGTTCGGGAAACCGATGTAGCATTCGGGAAATCCAATCTGGACTGACAGATGGCTGTACATGTTCTTGTTTGATTGTTGTACAGTCAACTGCCAGACTTAGATGGGTTAGGTATAGTCTGGACTGACGGGCGATCGTACATGTTCTTGTTTGATTGTTGCACGATTGACCGCCAGACCTGGACGGATTAAGAATGTCGCATCGTGAGTTCTGGATGAAACTAGGCAAGTTTTGGGGCCTTTCGAGTTGTGGTTATGCTTTTGTTGTTTAGTGTGCTTGTGGTAAGCACAGGAGGCCGCGTCGTGATCGGGGATCACTTGGACGCGTTGGTTATCGTATGCTTAGTGGATATCGTGAAGGGTTCGAGGGATCCTGAGGATCAGGAGCTGAAGCTGGGTGCAGAGTTGAGCAGTACTGTTTAGAGGAGCGCCGGTTGGTTGCGAGAAGACAGATGGAAGTATCCAAGGGTTTCAAGGTTCGTCTCGGATGGCAAATTGATATGTCTTCAAGGAAGTTATGGCTGGTTGGTTATGGCGCGGTGGGAAATCCAATTCTGGGTTTACGATTGATCGTGCGTGTTTTTATTTGATTGTCGTGCGGTCAATCTGTTAGACCTAGACTTGGTTAGGAGGACTATGTGCAGAGCAAGCAAGGAGCGTTTCAGTTTATCGGAAGATTGGCTGGGTTAGCAAAGGGAGCGGAGTTATCAGGATTAAAAATAAGCAGAAGTTGCGTATCGTCACGCGTTCAGGAGTGCATAGAGCATTGTGGGATTCAGGAGAGGAATCTGAGTCATGAGTGTTTGAAGCAGTCGGTTCAGTTCAGGTCCCTTCGAGCGAGACAGGCAGGGTATCGGCTCAAGGTTGTGGGCGCTAAGGCGTCAGGAGAGGTTTTGGGCTCTTGTTGGGCAGTTCCGTCTCGGTGTTCGGTGCTCAATATTTATTGCTCTCGGGACCGCGTTCCCGAATAACTCGTGTGTTGAGAGGAGAGGTGAGCCTTCCTATGTGTTGTGTGGGGCTGTGAGATTCCCAGATACCATTGACTCGAGGAATATGTCTTGAGAATGCGAATGGTATGTGTTCCTAATGGGCTGTAGGATGCGTCCTATGAGTGCCAAGTGTATGCTGAGTTAAGGGCAATAGATATCTGGGGCGTGCAAGGGGTTTGGGTTGTTGTTGTGCTTCGAGGTTGAGGTTTGGACCTTCTGGGAAGTCGGTTGTGTGGTCGTGTGTTCGGCATGAGTAGTTCTGTTTTGCTAGAATAGGTTGCGTATTGCGTGTTGTTATCAAGGGAGGTATTCTTAGTTTTGGATGCTTGTTCACGTATGTGTTGATTACTCTAAAGAAGCATTTTTCCATTTTTTAAGCCAGAGCTTGAGGGAGACGTCCTAAGAGTGGAGTGGCATCGGCATCGTTACCTCGAGGGAGGCGTCTTGAGAGTGTGATGATGACGGTAAGTAAGAGTAATCAATAGCTGACCGTGGCATGAGGATGGAACGGAATACACACCTCGATGATATTCTTGTGCGTTTGGTTTCAACGATCGGGATATCGGATGTAGTGTCTTGGTTGTGCATGTTCTTGTTTGATTGTTGTACAATCGATCGATCCAATTCTGGGTCTACAGCTGGTTGTACATGTTCTTGTTTGATTGTTGTGCAATCAATTGGACAGACCTAGGCAGGATTAGAAACATTGCATTCTGGTATTTTGGGCTAGGAACCATGCGCGTTTCTTTTAGATTCTTATTGTGGATATGGGTAGGCGTTTTGGAATTTATTACGGATGACTCATGATCTGGAGACGGTGTTTTTCCAGAGTTTGTATCGGGGACGGTGGTTTCCTGTATACATACTGAGAGACGGTGGTTCTCTCCAGGAGACGGTGGTTTTCCTGTGTACGGATATTGGGACGGTGGTTTCCTTTACAGTACTGAGAGCCTATACTGGGAAGGTGGTTCCTCTATAGTGCTAAGAGACGGGAGTTCTCTCTAAGGGAAGTGTTTTCCCTGGTGTGTGTGTGTGTGTGTGTGTGTGTGTGTGTGTGTGCGTGAAGATGAGTTAAAACGTAATAAATGTCTAGAAACGCGTGTATATTGTGGGTTGGTCGTGGAGTGTTGATATTTTTGTGTAAATCTCAAGTGATAGAGGCCGGTGCGGCCCAGGGTGGAGTCTCGGGTAGACTGGTGTCTTGGGATTCGAGGTCGAATCCAGTTTAGTGGGGGAGAATTGTAACGCCCGTAATCCGAAATGGATTTTATTGGGTGCCTGTTGATCGACAGGAATGGGTGTGTGTCGATCGACATAGGGTGTTAACTCTCTTTAAAAATCGGGCAGTGAGTGTTGTGTCGATCGACACAGGTTCTCTGTCAATCGACACAAGCTGTAAATTCTGGAGATTTTTGGGCAGAGAGTGCTCTGTCGATCGACACAGTGGGATTGTGTCGATCGACACGAGCAAAATCGGGCAAATTAAGGAGAATTTTCACGGTTTGGGCCAGTTTAGGGGAAACCCTAGAGTCCCACTATAAAAGCTAGGAGCGTGTTCAGTCTAGGGTTGGCCGTTTTTGAGAAGTTTTAGAGAGTTGAGAGAGAATTTTTGGTGTTCTGAGAGATTGAGATTTTGTTCAAGGAATTCTTGTGGATTTCCCTTGTAATCTCAATTCTAGATTGTTGTGTGTGCGGGAAGAGGATTTAGAGCGTGTGAGGAGCTTTGGAGAGGCTGATTTCGTGACTGGAGATTCGAAATCAAAGGCTGGGCTTGTGTTCTTCATTGTTCTTCGTGGTGTTCATCTTCCTTTTTTCCAAATCTAAGGTGAGTGTGTGATCATAGGTCCTCGAATCTAGGTTGTATGGAATACGATTGTTTGTTGTGTGGATTTGGTGTGTTTGGATGTTTGATTGGGCAGGAAATCGAATGGGTTCGTGGAGATTCGACCGTGTGAGGATTAGGTTCGATCTCCATGGACAGCAGAGGTCCTGTCGATCGACACGGGGTCGTTTGTGTCGCGCGACACCATGGTTGTGTGTCGAGCGACACGCAGCATGTCGATCGACAAGGAGGCTGATGTTTGGTTTTGTGGTTGCTTTTTTTCTGTGCTTGCTGATTGATCACCCTGGTATTGTATGCTTCCTTTATTCGAGTAATTGGCATGTAGATGGGATGACCGCACCACTAAGTATTTATGAAATACTTATGCAACTCATTTGTTTTATGTGTTGCAGGTATAAGAGTTTGTGATCGCGGAATCATGGCTGAGGAAGAGGATGATTAGGGAAACTGTGATGTTGTTAGGTTGTTAGTTTATAATTCGTGGATTGATTATAAATTCGTGATTGATGTGTTTTGGAAATTGTTATTGAATGGTTTATGGTTGAGTATTTCCGCTTGTGTTGTTCACCCTGAGTTAGTCGTTGAGGATTATATGATTATGGAATCATTTAATCCGGACTAATTATTTATTTATAAAAAAAAAAAATGCGGGTGTTACAATATTTAAAAAAAAAAAAAAAAAAAAAATTGAAAAATTTGAAAAATACAAAAAAACAATGCATGTAGTTTCATACAATATTAGCATTTTTATTTTCCTTTTCATGTTAGGATTGAGTCTAGAATATTTTAGGGATGCATTTGCATTTTGCATAGGGAGCAATGATGAAATTTCCTTGTAAAGTTTCATTTTAGGATTCAATGCTATGCCCTCGTTAGAACTCTTTCGATGCATTAACATTTATGAAGTAGAGGCTCATCCATACTTGGATCTTACATCTTTGAAAGTCCCTACTTATTAGAAACTTGCATTGTCTAGATTCAACTCTATCAACTTGAACTTAATTTTGACTAATCCCTCTCACTCTTGGATTTTGAATCATAACTATGGATAAACACTTGACATTCAAATCATGTTTGCCTTATTTTTATCACTCTTATCTTGATTTGAATGGCCATCTCGATCCAAGTTCATCTTTTGGATGAGGATGGTACCACACCTTGAAAACCCGAAACCATTTTGTTCAAACCCTTGCATATGTTCTTTGAGTGAGGCCTTTTTCTTTGTGTTATATTGGTAAAATCTTGCAAGCATTAGAGACGACAAGGCAAAGTTTTCAATAGACTAGTTTCTTGTGTCTAAGACTAGTCTTAGGTGGGGAATGAAACCAAATGGTTAAGTATTTTATTGAATATCTTTGGGTTTGTGGTTGAGTGTGAAAAGAAAGAATAAAAGAAAAAAATATCATGGTTTGAAGAAGAAACAATAAGTTCTAGGGAATGGAATTAAGAAGAAACCATATAGCTCTAAGTGTTTTAAAGAAAAATGATAGCTTAGCATTCTCTTAGAGTAAATCAAAAGAAAAGAAAATATGTTAGAGAATGCTAGGATAGAAAGAGCTAGTGCAAAGAAAAGAGTATTCCCTAGAATTTTGATCAAAAAGAAAAGAATAGAGGAAGTTTGAGAGTATTAAAGAAAGATTTAGCCAAAAAGGGCTAGTGGTTAACACATGGGGTAGTGAGAAAAGAGAGATGAGAGAATGCAACAAGGGGATAAAGGGTAGAACTTTTGATTCCTAGCCTTGTATGCATCAATTATCTCTTTTCTTTCTTGCTTTTGCTAAATGTGACACTTGCATTTGAGAGTTAACCACCAAAAAGAATATGAACCTACTCATTACATCATTTTCAAGCCTTCTTCTACCTAGCCAAATGGTATTGATTCAATTTCCAATTGTGAGACCGCACCAAACACAATAATGAATGTTAAAGAGTTGAATGTTTGTTGATTGCAAGATTTCTTTTTGAGTCTCGGGATTTGGAGTAATATTTCATAAGTGATGAGTATGGCGAAAGCTTCTTGAGTAAGTTTGTTGTGCATCGAATTAGTTCTTGTTAGGACATATTGTTGAATCCTTTAGTGCTTCTTTTGGATTTGAGTTCCCGCCTTCAAACCTCTTTTTTGGATTGTATTTTCTTGTTTGCTTGCGGACAAGCAAATGCTAAGTCTGGAAGAGTTGATATATCATGGTTTTTACCCGTTTTTAACCATGATATAAGTCGTGTTTGTATAATATTTTTGGTATTTGTGTATCTTTTATAGTGTTTTGCAGGAAAAAGGTCAATTGGAGCTTAATGGAAGCATTTGGAGCATTTTGGAGCTGAAAAGATCCAAGTGAAATCGAACAGCTGAGCCTGTCGATCGACATGCATCTCTGTCGATCAACACAGGCTATATGCGAAGAAAAGAAAATATTTTCAGAGAGTCTCGTGTCGATCGACACATCTGACCGTCGATCGACACGAGGTCGGCAGAAGCAAAAATATTTGTTTTTCCAATGAGAAATCAGATATTTTGGCACTTGTATAAATAGTTTTATCCGAGTTTTCTTGTAAAATATCTAGATTTTAATGAGACTTAGAGAGAGAGATATTTTGAAGAGCTTTGAAGGAGATCCACATGTTCTTGACATCTTGTGACTACAAACCCTTTTGTATCTTCTACTCTAACTCTTTTATGCAATTCTATTCAGTTATTATGATTTCATCATCTATTTCTGAGTAAATTACTTGTTAGGTTTTGGAGATTTCTTGGGTTTTGATGAGAAATCGTTAAGATAGCATATGTGTTGAGGTTTATCCGTTAGTTCTTCATCTAGACTGTTTTTAATGCTAGAATCTAGCTTGATCACCTAGAATCTTGATCTTAGATTGACTCAATATACACGGAAGTGTTATTGACAATTTGAACTAGTCTATATGAGCAAAATTACTTATTCGCAAAGGAATTTGGCTTAGGGATTTTGTGAACAAATCAAACTCGTACTAATTGTTTGTTTAGATTCGATAAATTCGCAAAGGAATTTGGGATTTGAGGATTTAAAGATAGATAGCCTTTGTAACGGAAGTTAGCTGGCTATACTCTCGTGTTTGAGTTCTAGAACGGTGCTTAATTGAACCTCGACAGTTGTTATATCGTTGATTTCGATTCATTACCTGAAGAAACTTCCATCACCTAGCTTTTGTCTCTTTGAGATCTAGAAATTAAACCATCACCATCTTTTGCTTACTTATTTTATAAATTGCGATTACATTTACATCTTTTACTTAGCATAATTTGAATACTTAGATTGATTGTGTAATCAATTCCCTGTGGATTCGATCCCTAAATACTACTATGATCTCTTAATTTGAGAGAGTAGCTCGAGGGTGAATTTGAGCATATCATGCATGCGAAGCTGACTGATCGAAGCTTCACTTTGCACATATCAGTCTCGGAGAAACAAGAATAACTTTCAGACCATAATCTCAAATGATAAACAGTTTATATAGCTAGATATATGAGTTGACTACTTACCCATAAAGTTTCGATTTGTTCTTATATGATTTGTGTTTCCATTTCTCTCCTTCCCCAAAACGGGATAGAAATGTCTCCTTCCACAACATCCTCTTCTTCTCCTCTCTCCTATGGTTCCAATATGCTGCCTCAGACATTACGTCACCATCGTCATCGCCGTTGAAGTTCATCTCCACCGAAATGACTCCGTCTCCAACATAAGTCCCTCACTTCTCTCTTTCTTCTTCCACACAACTATATGTTTCTCACAACAACTTCTCATATTTTCACTTCTCAATGTCGTTGGCTGCTAGGGTATATTAGCCTAGGGTTAATTAGTATTAAGGCTTAAGCATAATTAAACATGTGATTGGGCTTATGTATTTTGGAGAATAACATATATATTGGACCAAATCCATTTAGTTCCTTCCAAACGAGTTTCATCTTTTATCCTTCACCCAAAATAATTACGCGCAAAATTTTTGAATTCTTCGTGACACGGTCGTGACAAATTCAATCTATAAGTACCATATACAATAAGAGTGTGACGTATATTGTATAAAACAAAAACAAAAAATTCCTTAGAAAACTACACTTTAAAGTTTTGTTTCCAAAACTACAATTTTTAAAAGTTTTACTAATACCACTAATTTTCAAAAGTTCCATAAATACACAAACACAAAAATTGATTTTTTAAAAATTTGGAATTTAAATTTTTGGATATGGTTTAACTATTGTATATTTTTTTGAGGTAGGATTTGTTTTGAGTGGCTAAGGTTTTGTTTTGAAAGTTTAAAGTATAGTTTTGTTTTGTGATATATTTGAAAAACCAAAACTTTTATTGACATTTTTGGGTTATAAAACTTTTGATGGTATGTTTGGAAACAAAACTTTAAAATGTGGCATTTTTTTAAATTGCCCAAACAAAAGTTGGAAATGAAATATAATTACTATTATTATATTAATGAAATGTTGACAATACAAGTAAACATGTCATTTGTGACTCCCACAAGCGTCGCAAATTCGTCGCAAATGACCCGTTTGCGACTACTTTGCGACGAAAACAAGTCGTCGCAAAACGTGCGTTGCAAATTTGCGACGTTGAAAATCCGTTGCAAATTAGCGACGCTTGTGTGACTATATTTTATTTGTCGCTAATTTGCGACGGATTAAGAACTTCATAACTCAGTCGCAAATAAGCGACACAATTGTGACTCATGTAGATAGTCACTAGTTAGCAACGTATTTGAGACTGCCTTTGGCGTGGCAAATAAGCGTCTAATTACCGACTTCTGATTATGCGGCTGATTTATGACTAACAATATTTGTCACAAATTAACGACTAATTGGCTTCTAATTAGAGACTATATTGTTGTTGTCACATTTTAGGTTAGTCACATTTTGGTCACTAATTTGCCACTTATTTGCCACTTATATGCTACTAATTGTTTATTTGTTTTGTTTTGAATTGTCCAAATCGAATGAATAACCAAAAACCTTGAAATTAAAAGCATACTACATAATCAAGCATTTAAAGTACAAAATGGTTGAAACCAAAGTACAAAAAGTATTACAACATGCTAGTTTGTAAGAAGAGGACCAAAAAACAAGAAGAAGAGAGAGCTCAAGAGTTGAAGAAGCAGCCTAAGTGTTGGATCTTTGTTCTTCATGTTGAATGATGTCTAGACCATCCTTTTCAACACCCAAGCTCTGAGGCAAATTTGCAAATGCAACGATACAAAATCAGGTTTGGGCTAAGAGCAGAATGAAAAGTGTAGGATGATGATTCAAGAAAAGGTATCTACAAGCCAAAAAAGATATGAATCGATGCAAGGAAAACAAAATAATACCTTCGATGCATCAAATCCAAATCCACCCATTTGCATCATTTGTTGTGTATCATCAATTGCTGCATAAGAAAGAGAACGCTTGCAATGACTAAAGAAAGCTCAAAGTGTAAACTTTTGTGGAAAATGGTGTGATTAGTAAGTCTGTGAGCATTAACCATTTTCATCTCCAAGATTAAGACTGAATAAACCTCTTAATCCAAACAAGATTAAGAAGTACCTGATACATGGAAGAACAACTCATGAAACAACATACGTAAATAAAACCCACACATAACTGATTTTCTATGTAACTAGTTACATACCATGAACGGCTGCTCACATAACTAACATCAACAGTGCTCAAGTCAATCCTGCTCTGTAACATTGACCTGAATCTCTGAGCGGAAATGGTATTTTGGCTGTAAGATAAGATTATGAAGTTTCAGATGCTACTAAATTATCGAGACTTTCGAGTAAAGGAGGTGATAAACACAAACCCAAAAAGAACCATAAAGGTAAACAAACCTGCAACAAATCCAGAGAAGAAGAAGTTGACCCATGCAAATCCAGAGGAAATAAACCCTAATGTATAAGCTAAGCATTGTAACTGACCACAACGACAAAACCATCCTCGTGAAACCTACAAGAAAACAAAAACGGACATCGAATGTGCTCACTCAATACAGATAATGTTTTGATATCGTAAGTAGGTAAAATGCATACTCAAAATCTGGAGATCATCCCAAAGCTGAAGCTTCTCAGACGAACTCAACATTCCTTTCCCTTTATTCAGTATCTCCATAACATTAGAAACATCAATCTCTTCACTAATCAAGTAGAGTCAAAGGCTATTGAACAAAAAGAAAGTAGAGAATCACTTGATGCACCAAACGCATAACCAAATTAAGCATTTTTATGATTTAATTCTACTTACCATCATAATTCTCCAAGTCAAAGGAATAATGAAACAAACTCACTTATTGGATGGGATTTAACATTTTTCTTTCAGTTTTCAATATCTAATGATGAAAATAAGCAATACTCTTTGCACAGAGGACTAATTTTTGCATCAGTAAAAGGCAAATACATTCCGAACAAGGAATCCAAAAGGAGTTAAGACAAAAAAAACATTCATGAAAGAAGTTGGAATTACGAAGTAGTTTTAATCTTATCATAGCTAGAATGACTCTGTTCCTTGTAATTTGAAAGAAAAGAGCCAAGGCAATGCCAAAACTCAGACTCTCTTCAAAGATCTTACAAACAAAGATTCATTTCCTTATCATTAAAAGAGAAGAGCCAAAGTTTATTGATAAAAATGATCGATTTAGCTTAAGAATACCCTGAAAAATCAATATCTTGACTAATTAAAATAAAACAACGGTTAATTGCAAAAAAAAAAAGAGGGACATGATTGGTTCAACTGTAAATGATTTATGATTTAGTTCCCCAACATCAAATCGAAGAACAAGTTTTAAAAAACAAACGATTGAACAAGATTAACAAAGCCTTATTCATGAAACGAAACCCAGAATCAAAAGAACAGATGGGAAATCTAAAATTAAAAGGACCAAAAAAAAAATCTCAGGACTAATGGATGAACCCTAATTTCTGGAAGTGAGTAGAGTTTCGACTTACCATTCAGAAATTTGTGATTCTTCGATCATCCATAGATTGATTTGGAGTAGATTATTTCTAGATTTGGCGATTTCGAAGGCGTCAGTGATTCGCCGGAGCTCTCCGATCAGTGTGTAACCAAAAATGGGATTAATGACAGGCGATAGACGCTGCATAGAGAATAATCTGGGTTTGATTCGAAACTGATATAGAGAGATGAAAAGTTTTTTTGTGTGTTGATGAATCTGAGTTTGATTCGGTGAAGGACTTTGTGAGAGAGGGTTGAAGAGATGATGAAACTTGATGAAATCGACACAGATCGATGGAGAGGTCAAGATTCAGAAGAGAAACATGAAGATTCGGTGGATTTAGGGTAAAATCACTATGAGGTCAAGAGAGAAAGTTATCAGCCTAGGGTTTGCAAATTAGATTTGGGAATTGGATCTGGAGTACTTGTTGTGATTTAGAGGGGGTTATTGGTTTTTGGAATTTAATGGATTTGGAAATTCTTGTGGATTTAGAAATTTTTTATGAATCCATTGATTTTAAATTCCAATTAAATGGATTTATGTGGATTCGAGAATGAATTCATTAATTTTGAATTCCAACTAAATAGATTTACATGGATTTAAATGACTTTTCGTATTCATTAACATTGGCATTTTAGGTCAACATTTTTTTTTGTCATCGATAAAAACATAGAAAAAACTCTTCAAAATGAAATCATTCAAGTCCTAAAGTCATTAGCATGTCCGTTGATGAATTTTATGTTTGGATTAAACGTACTATCACAGAGTGATAGGTTTATTAGATTAGGGTTTTATTAATTTATTTTTTATTTATTATATTGCTGGATTTTTTAATTATTATTAAGGGGTTTTTTTATCTTTTTACATTTTAAATTTAATTATTATGTAAACAATTATAAAGATGACTCGATTATTTAACTTTTTTGTCTCTTCTCTCAATTCTTTTGTTGTTGCAATGTTCAAATTTCATATTTTTTGTCGTTAAAGCAATTATAATTACAAACAATATGTGTATTGTTAATATTGATATCTGAGAGAACCCAATAAAATCATGTGAATACTGATATATGTTACGTGAAAATGTAATCGGGAACCCAAATCCATCCAAATAACAAGGTAAACTTTAATATTTGAGTCTTTGTATTTTTAGCATCAAAATCTTTCTAAATCCACTAAAATCCAATATCAAATCAAATCCATAAGTAAATTCGTAGGATTTAATAACACTGGATTTTAAGATGGATTTCAAAATCATATAACCAATAACACTGGATTTGAACATAGATTTTAAATTCATAGAACCAATAACACTGGATTTCGTTTGGATTTCAAAATCTATTAAATTCCTTGAACCAATAACCCCCTCTTAGAGTCTAAAAATAAATTTCGGTGACACAAATTCGCGCTCAAATATCCAAATTGTTTTGAATATATGGCCAAAAATTTTCAATTTTTTTAAACCAATAAAATTTCAACAGATGCAGATATTAGTGGAAAAAGAGTAACAAAATAATTACTAAATTTATGACTGATTTGTGACTATATTAAGTTAGTCACAAATCAAATCTCTAAACCCTAAATATTTATATCCAAAATTTGTTCTTCTAGCATTTCCCTAAACCATATACCCCAAATAAACTGATATAACAATTATACCATCACTAACAAAGCTAATTTACAAAAACATTAACTTTACATAAACTTAGTTAAAAACTTATAAGTGTTTATAACCTAAAGAACATTAACGTTGTTCTCACATAAATATTTTTTTGGAAATTGATTTACTCACAACAACCACATCTTGGCTACTTTGTCATTGACTTTAGTACAAGCTAAATACAACTATGAATCATAAAAGCATACATTTTGGGTTTTAATGTGTATTATTGTAAAATGGAGTGGCAAAGTAGTCACTGATTAGTCGCAAATTTACTTTTGTGTCGCAAATGTGTCGCAAAGTAGTAGTATATTTGTGACTATTTTGAGACGTTAGTATAGGGTTTGAGAATCCAAAACCTTAAACCCTATATAGTCACTAAAGAATCACATATTCATCACTATTAATTTTTTAAAAAAATTGTTATTTTGAAACCCTAAGCCCTATATGGTCACTATAGAGTCACAAATTAGTCACTACCAATTAAAATTTTTTTTGTTGTTACCTACATTTAAACATTTGTGACGTTTTTCTAACACTCTTATGGTAGTCACTAATATGTCACTGCTTTGATTGTAACAAAATAGTCGCAAATTTGTGACCACTTTATCCGTCGTTAATTAGTCTGTAATTTGTGACTACTTTGCGACTACATGAAAACCAACGAATGTCTGTCTCAAATTCGTCGCTAATTTGTTACGTTTTTATGACGAAGTTGATCAGTCACAAATTAGCGACTGTTTTGCGACTAATTTTGGTGTCATCACAAATTGGTCACATAAGAGTCTCAAAGTAGTCGCAAAAATTAGTGACTGATTTTTCAGTCACAAACAGTAGCACTAATGGATTGTTTTCTTGTAGTGTGAAGTCTAAAATATGTGCCCTTGTATTTACGTAAATGTCTAAATATAGAGTTTCCACAAGTTAGAGCCTGATTGGTGTAGCCACAGCGGTTGCGGTTGCGGTTGTGGGAGTTTGTGGAAGCGGGCGGTTGCGGTTGCAAGCGGTTCTGAGTGATTTAAATGACTGGTGCATCAGTTAAAAATTGGTGCGGTTGCAAGATATTTACGATTAGTTGCCAGCGGGTGCAGTACGGTTGAAAAATAATTATCAAAATAAATAATTACTAAAAATAATTAAAACACCAAAAAATCATATTATTATGATAAAAAGTATAAAAAAGACTACATAAACATGATTAATAATGAAAAAAGAATTAAATAAAGCACCAAATAATTATTGAAAAAATAAGTTATTGTAACATTCTAACTACTTTATGCAATGAGTTCATCACCAAAAATTGGAAAATCCTTTCTCCATAATCTTGTTCCAATTTAGGATCAACAATGGAAAATTCTTTTTAATTTCTTTGATAACGTTCTGCTTTCCCTGCTCAGTCAAATTTTTGCCTTTGGAATTCCCAGCTTGTTTTTCCAGTGTTATCAATTCTAATAACAAACAGTTCATCTCGTCGGACCATTGGAGTTTCTAATCGAAATCAGTAGAAACATATCCAATTACAAAAACAAATACATATGAAACCTAAACCCTAGATTCAAAACTCATAATAGAGAAATAACATAAACTCAAGAAAGCATGAACTAATAAACCCCAAAATCACTTACGTTTAACATGAAATGGAAAAAACAACAATAGAGAAAGTGACTTACGTCTTCTATGGCCATGACTTCAATGGAGAAAACACAAAATTTGAGGGTGAAAGTTAACGTAATATATATAGGATTGATAATGGGAGTGAGGGATTTTTTTGTATGGGTATATCCTAGGCTCCCGTTAAATATTGTGTTTTTTTTTTTTTGAACCATCCGCTACCGCCCGCAAACGCAAACGCTTGCGGAAAGTAACTTTTGATTTCTAGCGGCATGAAGCGATACGGAGCGGTTTCGGTTTAAATGATTGGTGCGAAACGCTGCCAACCGCAAACACAGCGTTTGCGAGTTGTAGCGGGAGTACCAATCAAGCTCTTAATAAGAAAATTGTTTTTATGTATACAACTCTATTTTCTTCATCTAGAACACGTTTTGATGTTACGAGGCCAAATATTGAAGTAATATAATTCACTTATTTTCATCTCTTTCGTCAACACATAGCATAAGAAAATGAAGATATCATCGACTCGATGCTTCTTTCTCCTTATATTCATCTTTGTTGCCACCATTGTTTCAAGTGCTACAGCACGTGCACCACCACGTCAACCAGCAAGTCCACCCACACGTGCACCACCAAGTCCACCAGCAATTCCACCGGCACGTGCACCACCAAGTCCACCACCAACTCCACCGGCACGTGGTAAGCTATAATCCTATATATTATTTGAGGAGCATTTTGAGAGCATTTTGCTCAGGTGTCATCAGTACAATTTTTCTTTTTTTTATTTTTATATTTTTATTAGTTCTCTTATACTTATTACCAAACAGATTTATTTTATAATATACTTATTTTGATTACTACAACTCTAATTGCCAAACACATTTGAATCTTCTTAAATTTGCCAAAATTAAAATATTTTGAAATCTTAAACTTGCCAAAGTCAAAATATTTCGAAAATTATAGATTTAGAATAGATAAAAAAAAACAATTTATTATCTTTTGAAAATATATGAACATGTAAAACAATTTTTCATATATATATTTTTGCATATGTTGTTTTGTTTGACAATAGATGTTTTTAATTTTTTATAAGTACACTTCCTACAAGTAATATAATTTTTAATGAAATTTGTTAGTTTAATTATTTCATGGGTGAAACATATTTGTATACAAAATAGTTGCAAAATTCAAATATATAAAATAGATCTTAGATTATGTGTAAAATTCATCAAAATTGTTTTTTTAACTAAAATTATTAGTTTTATTCGATAATTATTTTATCCCGCATATAACGCGGGTAATTTACTAGTATTTTATTAAAAACCCATAATTTATAAGTTTTATAACAGACCATTTTATTAATTGTAAATCAATTTTGACTTATAACCCAATGAACATGTACATATCACCTAACATGACTTATAAATTAAAACTACGCTTATTCAAACAAATTTTTATCATTCGAACCTAACAGTAATACAATTGTATCGGGTTCGAATAGAGGACGAAACAGAGTTTAGCTACGAGACGAAAGGTAAGAAAGGACCAGCGAAATGGGGAACACTAAAGGAAGAGTGGAAAATGTATGGAATAGGCAAAATGCAATCTCCGATTGATGTTACGGACAAAAAGGTCGTGGTTACTACTAAACTTGGATCTCTTCGTAGCCAGTATTTACGGACAAAAAGGTCGTGGTTACTACTAAACTTGGATCTCTTCGTAGCCAGTATTTACCTTCCAATACCACGATTAAGAACAGAGGCCATGATATTATGGTAAATAAACTATTGTCTTTTTCCATATATATATTATGTATAAAATCGGAGTAAATCTTGTCTTGACTAATTTCTTAAGCATGTAGAAAGCCGAGTTATATAGCCAAAAGAAGATTCAAGAATGGAGATCCATAGTTAGTGGGATTCTAGCCATGGCCTAGAGTTCTTGACAATCTGAACGCGTTTTTTTTTTTTTGTCATAGTGTAATGTCTTTTTTGTTAATGTGGCAGTTGAAATTTAATGGAGGAAATGGAGGAAAAGGCATCATTGTTGGTGGTGTTAGATATCAACTCCAACAGCTTCATTGGCACTCTCCTTCCGTACACACAATTAATGGCAAAAGGTATCTCTACTCGTACATTTATATTGTATTATACCATAACTTAATAACGTAAAAATAGTTATTTCACTGTTAAAAACAAAAAACCAGTCGAAGAAAATACTATACCTAGCCTCCTCCGACCCTTGTCACCAAAAATGGTTTTCGCCTCGTAAACAAGTACATGGACATTCACTTGTTGTCCACCGATTTACGCCTTTTACCCTGAAGTCCATGATCCTAGGCCGTTTGGGATGAGGTGGTTTTCTGGATGTCAAACAAAGATTTCAAAATTTACATATATATATATATATAACAAACAAAAGCTATGAGGGAATGCTAGCAAATTTATACGAGATTTGAATAGCATGCAAAAATTAGGTTTGCTCTTGAGGAACACATGGTTCATGAAAGCAAAAATGGAAAATACGCTGTTGTTGCTTTCTTATACAGTGTGGGAGCACCTGACCCTTTTCTCCTTTCGGTATTTGCAATTCAACCTAATTCCTAATTTATTTATTTTTATCAATCATTACAATTACTAATTTACACTTTTGACTAAAAAAAATACTTATTTAGTATTCTTTTTGTTGGTTAGTTGGAAAAACATTTAAAGAAGATAACTGATACACACGAGTCCGAGGAATATGTCGGAATGATTGATCCAAACAAACTCTGTTTTGAATCAAAACAATATTATAGATATACTGGATCCCTTACAGCTCCTCCATGTTCTGAAAATGTTACCTGGTCCATTTCCAAACAGGTAATAGTATAATTTATTTCCTCACATGCCATTTTCTTAATCTATATTTATATAAAGCTTCTCCCATATTGGTATTTTAAATTATTTGTATATACCTGATGCGTTTGTTTATTTGAATTTTGTTTGTCAACTTATTTTCTGTATCCTTGGTTAATTATTGGGTTAATTAGTGAAATAACATGTTTGTGCATGTAAATTAACAAAGTAACACATGTGTAGAAAATTGGATAACTAACAAAGAGAAAATAAAATTTGATTAATTTACCCATCATAAATTCAATTAATATTGTCAACTTGAATGCACATTTAAAGTAAAATTATTTATAATAAAAGGAAAATAAAAAAAATTTCTAGAAATAAATTTGAAATTGACAAATATAAGAAGAGTTTATTTTTCTGCATTAATAAGTTTGCTTAAAACAACCATAGTTTTTATTTTTTAGAATAATTGATTATTGTTTGAAAAGATAAATTATATAGTGGACTCTATAAGTAGTGAACTATTTCACAATTTGAATTCAAATAGAAATATATATTTTTTTTCTTTATCAAAAAAATTCAAATAAAAATAATGAACTTTATTTTAATAAAACTAACTACTTTTTTGATAAAATAATTACAAGTTTTACACTAAAATTGCATAATAGTGAACTATTTTTTGAATATATTTTACTATATATAATAATGAACTATGTAGATAACTATATGTTTATATATAAACTACACATGGATATACTACATTTAAATATAGATTTTATAAATAGATAATAGTGAACTATTCGTGAATATAACAAGTATACTTGACTCTTTACAAAAAAAACTAACTATAAAAAACTATATTTGAGTATACAACTAACTACGCATATATATATATATATATATATATATATATATATATATATATATATAACTATGTTTAGATGAACTATTGGTAAACATAACAAGTATAGTTGATTGTTTGTGAATAAAATTAAGTATAAAGACAAGCATATTTGGGTATAGTTACCTACATGCATAGTTAACAACATGTATAATAAATATATAAGTAATAGAAATGAAAACTCTTAACGTTTTTAGTTTTTTCTTTTTATTAAAAGTGTATAAAAATTAAGAATGTTATTTATCTTTAATCATTTTTTGGACATGCGAGAGAAAAATACAGATATGAGAGAAAATGTAAAAAAGGAAAGAATATACTAAAGAAAATAATGTAATAAAGTGAATAACGATATATAGATTACTCACCATAGATACAATAAGACTAAAATCGGAATCTTAAATAACTAGAATGCTAGTTACTATATTTCGTTTAAGGGAAAAATAGCATAAAAAACTTTCAAAGTAACGATCACTAGCACTTTAAACCTACAAAATTTATCACTCACACCTATAAACCTTCAGAGTAATATATTTAACTAAATAAACCTTTAAATTAGGTTTTTTTTGTCACGCCGACATTTTCCGTCAACGGAACAGTTAACTCCATTAAAAATTTAATAAAATAATAATTTTTTGTTATAAATCATAGTGGATTGTCATAACTAGTTCTGGTCCGTTTACGGCCCATTAACACTTAGTCTTTAGGCCGGTTTAATGAATCCTAGTTGAATTAGGATTTTCCTTTTATGTACTTTCCTTTTCCCATTAGGAAAAGGAATTTTCCTTTTCTCTCTTGTAATAATCCTATATAAAGGATCTTATGATTAATGAATAAACACAATCTTCCCCATTCGTTCTCTTGATTCACAACACGTTATCAGCACGAATTGCTCCCTAAACCCTAAAAACAAAAAAAAACGCGATTACTGTTCATCGTTACTATTCATCGTACTGTTCATCGCGTACTGTTCATCGCGCACTATTCATCGCGCACTGTTCATCGACGATTACTGTTCATCGACGATTACTGTTCATCCGGCGTTACTGTTCAAATCATAGTTCATACAGCCTTTAAGGTTACGGCGAACTAGAAGAAAGTTCATACAGCCTATCAACGGTTACGGCGAACTAGAAGACTCACGGAGGTTAAAGTAAACAATAAGAAACCCTAATCTAAAGAACCTAGATTCATGATAATCTTAGAAACCCTAATCTAAATCATGCTTGTTATTGTTATTGCTTGCTTGATTGTGTTTATTGATTCATGATTCGTAATCACTTGAAACCCTAACTTGAAACCCTAACCTAATTCAATTAAAATCCAAACCGATTGCATGATCTGTACCCGTGTCGATCGACACTAGTTTTATGTCGATCGACACGTAAACTTCTGCCTGAATTTGTTGTTTGAATTAAACTGTGTCGATCGACACAAATCACCCGTCGATCGACAGTAAACACTCTGTCCAAATTTGGTTGCATATTTATTTGAACTCGTTTGTTTGTTTGCTTGTTTGGATTGATTCGTTGATTGATAAACATGAAACTGAAACTGATTGCATCATATAGACATAACATGCTTGATTAAAATCCGGTCATATCATCATACGGTTTAGAATTTGAATACTAGGTTTGCATCATGAGCATATAAAAACATTATGTTAGGTTGTTAAACATAAAAATCTGGTTTCATAAGCATCATGCATCCGTACCCGTTTATATAAGCACCCATGACCTATTTTGCATCATATGCATAAACTTTAAAATCTTATAGTTCTTAGAGAATAGGATGAATGTTTTCAGATGTCGAAAATCAACAATTTGGATTATGCTGCCCTCAATCTCTCTGGAGACAATTACTTACAGTGGGCGTTGGATACTAAGATAAATCTAAAGTCTAAAGGACTTGGCGAATGTATCATTGAGGATAATAATGAGAATGAAATGAATCGATACAGAACGATATCGATCATTCGTCATCATCTTGTTGAGGGTCTCAAGGATCAATACCTAACCATTGAGAACCCTTTGGACCTTTGGAAAGAATTAAAGATAAGATATGACCACCATAGAACGGTGTTGTTACCAAAGGCCAATTATGATTGGAGGAATCTCAGGTTCCAGGACTTCAAGTCCGTGGAAGAATATAACTCGGCTATGTTCAGAATAGTTTCTCAATTGAGACTATGTGGTGAGAAGGTAACTGAGAAAGACATGTTGGAAAAGACCTTCTCCACCTTTCACACTAATAACGTGTTGCTTCAACAGCAATACCGTGAAAGAGGTTTTGAGACATACTCAAAGCTTATAGCATGTCTATTACTAGCCGAGGAGAATAATACACTGCTAATGAGAAACAGTGAGATGAGACCTCCTGGATCAGCCCCACTTCCTGAAGCGAATGTGGCCACAGATGAAAAGAAAGAAATTAACCACGTCCAAAGTGATTATAGACATCGTGGTCGTGGACGTGGGGGTAGATGGCAAGGACGTGGCCGTGGCCATTTTAATCCATACGGCCGAGGTCAGGGCCGAGGCCACGGATTCCATAACGATCATTCTAACCGCGGGCGAGGACGAGGACGCGGATACCGAACTGACTATGATCGTAATAACCGTGGTATTACTTCTCAACCACGAGAATCAAACCCAAAATCAGTTTGCCATCGATGTGGAATGAGTAATCATTGGGCTAAGACATGTAGGACTCCCAAGCATCTGGTTGAACTCTATCAAGAGAGCCTTAAAGGGAAGAATCCAGAAACTCATATGATCCAGCATGATAATGAAGGAGATTTCGATCATGAGCAAGATGACTTGATGAATTTTGAAACCTCAGATATACTTAAGTGATTGATTTTGATTTTCTGTTTTGGTGTTTTGTGTTTTGCTTGTTTTACGTTTTACACTTTATACTTTGGTTTTGTGTTATTGCTTTCTATTAAACTTTATGGAATGAAAGAGTGTTATTTAAAAGTATCTATTGTTATCTCTTTTGAAGTATGAACGATATGGATGTGTTCATTGTGGATAGTGGATCAAGCCACTCGATATTAAGAGATAAGAGATACTTCATTGATCTTACACTTAAAAAGGCAAATGTAACCACAATTGCGGGTATAGCAAATTTAATTGAAGGCCACGGTCAAGCCCATATTTTATTACCTAAGGGCACGCATCTAGAAATTTCTAATGCGTTATATTCACCTAGTTCAAAGAGAAGTCTATTGAGCTTTAAAGACATTCGAATGAATGGTCTTCATGTTGAAACTAAGGACGAGAATAACAAAGAATTCCTTCAAATCTTTGAAACCGTCCATGGCTATAAGAAAGTCCTAGAGACTATACCTGCCATTTCTGTGGGCCTTTATTGTGCTAAGATCGGAATGATAGAAGCAAATGCTATGGTAAACAAAGAGTTTACTGAGAATTTCACTTTTTGGCATAACCGGCTTGGCCATCCCGGTGCTAACATGATGCGAAAGATATTAGCAAGTACTAATGGGCACACCTTGAAAGAAAGGAGAGTTATCCCAAAGAATCTCACGTGTGAAGCATGTTCACTAGGGAAACTCATTACTAGGCCATCACCAATCAAAGTAACTAAGGAAACGATAAATTTTCTGGAAAGAATTCAAGGAGACATATGCGGACCAATACACCCACCTTGTGGGACGTTTAGATATTTTATGGTCCTTATTGATGCATCCACGAGATGGTCACATGTCTGCCTATTATCAACTAGAAATGTGGCATTTGCAAGATTGCTTGCCCAGCTCATACGTTTAAGAGCACACTTTCCAGATTTTCCTTTAAAGACTATACGTCTTGACAATGCTGGTGAATTTACGTCCCAAGCGTTTAACGATTATTGTATGTCCATGGGGGTAAGTGTTGAATATTTTGTGGCACATGTACATACACAAAACGGTTTGGCTGAATCGTTTATTAAACGCATACAGTTGATTGCTAGACCGTTGCTAATGAGATCAAAACTCCCGGTCTCAGCTTGGGGACATGCAGTTTTACATGCAGCAGAGCTAATTCGTATCAGGCCATCTAGTGAACATAAATATTCCCCATCACAGTTAATAACGGGTCAAGAGCCAGACATATCCCATCTTAAAACATTCGGATGTTCCGTTTATGTGCCTATTGCACCACCACAGAGAACAAATATGGGACCTCAAAGGAGGATGGGGATATATGTTGGATATGATTCTCCTACTATCATTAAGTACCTTGAGCCAACCACGGGTGATTTGTTTAAGGCCAGGTACGCAGATTGTCATTTTGACGAATCTGTCTATCCAACATTAGGAGGAGATAACAGACTGGTAAAGGAAATTATATGGAATCAAACGTCCTTAAAATGGCAAGATCCTCGGACTCAAGAATGTGAATTAGAAGTCCAAAAGATTATACATTTACAAAAGCTAGCTAATCAATTGCCAGATTCCTTTGCTGACCCGAAAAGAGTAACTAAGTCTTACATACCAGCTGTTAATGCACCGATTAGAATTGATGTTCAAGAGGGACACAATCAAGTTGCTACAGAATCTAAACCACACTCAAAACGTGGCCGGCCAATAGGTTCCAAAGATAAGAATCCTCGGAAAAGAAAGAAAGGTGCTGAAATCGTGGTTGAGGAATCTGATGGAACCCCAGACATAACTGAACCGATAGTTCCAAGCAATGAGACTTGGGACGCCGAGTTTCATGGTTCTGACGTTCCTGAAAATAATGAGATCTCAATGAATTATGTTATGTCTGGAATACAATGGAATAGAAAGTGTGTGGAAATCGATGATATATTTGCTTTTAAGGTAGCACTTGAACTTATGGAGGATCTAGAACCCACGTCGATATATGAGTGCACTCAGAGTGAAAATTGGACTAAATGGAAAGAAGCTATAAACGTGGAGTTGAATTCTTTAAGGAAAAGGGATGTCTTTGGTCCAATAATTCGGACACCCTATGAGATTAAACCAGTTGGACATAAATGGGTCTTTGTGAGGAAAAGAAATGAACATGGTGAAATCGTGAGATATAAAGCACGGCTTGTTGCACAAGGATTCTCACAGAGACCAGGAATAGATTATGAGGAGACATACTCCCCTGTGGTGGATGCTACAACTTTTAGATTTTTGATAAGTCTGGCTATAAGAGAAAAGTTGGATATGCGGTTAATGGACGTTGTAACTGCATACTTATATGGTCCACTGGATAATGAGATTTATATGAGATTACCAGAGGGTATTGAGCTCAAAGATAAGAAAGGTTCTCGAGAACAACACTGCATATGATTAATGAATAAACACAATCTTCCCCATTCGTTCTCTTGATTCACAACATTTTTATTATTATTTATTATTTATTAAAAAAAAAAAATCTTCTTTCTCCTCTTTCACGCTCTTCTTCTTCTTCTTCATTCTCTCAATCTTTGAGAAAATTGAAAAATTGAGCTGATCCTTGGAAAAGTTTGATGATTCCATACCATCTTTGAGAAAATTGAAAAATGCAACGTGTTTGATGATTCCGGAGCTTATTCCTAATACTCGACATGTTTGATGATTCCGGAGCAACGTGCTTCTTCGACGGTGGCGTAATTTCTCCGTCGGAATCGCCGTAATCGTATAGGGAAGGAAGGCGCTTCTTATCACTCATCATTCCTAGAGAGATATGATTCAAAGACTCCCCAAATACACAATTTTGAGAGCGGAGGATTTACGGTATTCGGATTTTAGTTGGGTTTCGTAATAGAAGATCAAGCGGCGTCGATTTCTTGGGCGGAGAGGGATCGCGGCGGACAAACGGTGAATTGCGTCGGAGAGAAATGGACTTTAGTGTTAATTTGTGTGGGTGGTGGAGAAAGATTTAGTGTTAATTTGTGGATTGGGTTTGTGTAACTTTGAAGCTGAGAAATTGAGAAGAAGAAGAAGAAAAGAGCGTGAAAGAGGAGGCAGAGATTTTTTTTTTTTTTTCCTTTTTTGGTTTATTAATTTTAATAAATAATAATAAAAATTATTATTTTATTAAATTTTTATTAACAGAGTTAATTGTTCTGTTGACGGAATTCACTGTTCCGTTAACGAAAATGTCGGCGTGAAAAAAAAAATCTAATTTAAAGGTTTATTAAGTTAAATATATTACTCTGAAGGTTTATAGTATGAGTGATAAATTTTGGAGGTTTAAAGTGCTAGTGATCGTTACTTTTGAGGTTTTTTATGCTATTTTCTCTTCATTTAAGTGATGTTAGAAACTTAAATATAAAACCAATAAATAATATAGAGCCTAATTTCCCTTAATTATATTAAAATTCTTATATATATGTACAATGCAGAGTTAAGCTCTTATTAAATCTAAGGCAAAACTACAAAATATATTAATGTTTAAAAAGAAAAATAGAAAACTATACAAAAACCATACATATAAAAAATATATATGTTAATATATAGTAGTGATTGAATTATATGACATATGTTATGTTAATAAATAATTGTGATTTTTTATAGGACCCATATTATATGGTTAAATCATATTTAGCAATGTTCTGCAAAAATAAAAAACTGAACGGATAATATTAAAACATTATCCATTTATTATGTATATATCTTTGTAACATTTTCAGAATACCATAAATTGAGAATTTTTTAAGGGTGAAACCTTCAAATTCTAAACTTTAAAAAGAGTTTTGACTCTAACAAACCTCAAATCCTAAAAAATAAACCATAACATAACATAGTTAACCCAAATATAAATGATATAGTGAATCAATAATACTCCCTATGTTTTAAATTAATTTTCGTTCAAGGTTTTTACACACAAATTCATAAAACAATTGAAAATGTTTTTTACCTCTAATTATTATATTTGTTTATTTGATATAAGTAATTAATAAGGAATAAACATAAAGACAAAAATAGAAAATTAATACTAAAAATATAAAACGACAACTTATATGTGACGCACCCATACTTTTTTTTAAACTAATTAATTAGCTTGGATTATTATTCCCATAAATTATAATCATCAAACCCAAATTAAACCAATTACACTACACCAGACAAATCAATATAAACCAGCGAAAAACAAAACCGTTGAAACCAAGCATTTAACCAATTCCAATAGTTGTAGCAACCTAAACTAAGTTCTAAACACAAAAGAAATAAACACATGACCGAGTCCCTAGATCATCCTCATCTTCATAGCAATGATTCCATGATCACAATCTTTACATGCAACATGGGAAAAAGAGTTGCGTGAGTATTATCACAAATACTCACGGAGACAGTCATACCATCTACGGCCTATCACTCAGACTCAATAAAAATAATAATATATAAAACAACACACAATAACCAATCACACAAACAACAAAAATCCACTTGTGTAGATCAACGAAACGTGTGTCGATCGACACTCGGCTGCAGAACATCGGACTCAAACTTTCTCATCTCTAGTCCGAATCCGATTAGCCACAATTCACAAACCCTGCATCATAACGTCAACATACACATTCCGAATCGCAATAACACATAGAACAACAAGTTCCAATCAATCAATCCATATAATTCGCATCTATATCATCCTAAATCACCTAGAAGCCATGGTCACACACTCACCTTGACAAAACGGGAAAGGAAACGAAATGAATAACACGAAACACGAACACAGAGCCTCTCTCAAGCCTAGAAGCTACTGGTTCTCCTTCTCTATCACCTAGAACTCACAACTAGGGTTTCGACTAAACCAAATTAGATTCCCTCAAAAAACAAAACCGACACGCTGACTTTTGAATCTGAAATCCAATCTGAAATCTAGACAACAAGATATTTCACACGGAAACCCAATCTGAAATCTAGACAGCAAGATATTTCCAACGATATATAGATCATCTCCTGAATCCTTTTGAATCGCCGGGTAAATGCTTCCCAAGTGGATTGATCGAAACACGAAACTGCACAGATCACTCACGAGAAAACTGCCATAACTCATAAGACACATATCAGAATGACAATCCGCTTTCTCCAAAACCGAAATATCACAAATCAAAGTTCACGACACCTTGTGTCGATCAACACACCCCCATGTTGTCGATCAACACCACTAAAAACCCCTAATTCCAATTTACGGTCCTTCCAATTCTCCCCCACTAACAATGGATTCGTCCTCGAATCCTCACTAACTGGTCACCAAGACCCAAAATCACGACCCACCGCCGTATCACTCAGGATCACACCTCCGCCCTTCGAGGTCTATATCTAGTCTCATGCTTATGCCACTATCAAACATTGATTACCCATACTTATCCCGACAATTCTCACACTCTCGGGAACAAATCCTTTGAGCTATCGATGGCGGTACCACTCCACTCTCGGGAAGTCTCTCTTAAGCTCTGGATATATAGGAAAAAAACACTTCCCTTAGAGTAATCAATTCATATGCTTATAAACACCTGTTGACTAGAACTACCTCTCGTGATACTATCCTCCGATTCCATACTCTAGAATATCATCTCCACTATGACCAAACGCCTGGCCAACACAACCAACACTTCTCGAGATCCTCTCTTGACCTCTGAAACTCATCTCTAATCCTATGTTTATACGCACGTTTATTACTCTTAATTCATTTCCTCAACCCTCACACTCTCAGGAACACATCCTTAGAGCTATCGGTATACATGGAAATACTCATCCCCTCGAGAGAAATCCTCATCTCTCACTACTTATACTGAGAAATCCTCATCCCAAATAAGTATACAGGGGAATTCTCATCCCTCTAGAGAACTCGTCATCTCCAAACTAAATAAGTTATTCGGGGACACCATGGCCCCTAGAGCAATAAGTTCTAAAAGCCTATAAATATCAACGATTAGAACTACCTCCTGTGATCCAAACCTTATATTCCCAAAACGGAATATCATCTCAACATGACCAAACCATTGGTCACCTCTAATAACCTAAATACCCACAGTGTCCACAAGAGTCCTTCGATTCCCTCAAAACTATCTACTACAGGTCAACTTCTAACCTAACCCGGCCAACATCACTCGAGCTCAACTTAAATACTTCAAACCCGTGTACCATAAACCAACTCTTGACCCAATCTATTCAGCACCACTCGAGATCATCTCTCCTGATCTCTAAGGCTCACATCCAGTTTCATGCTTATAACCACGTTCAGACATTAATTACTCATAACTCATTTCCTCAACCCTCACACTCGTAGGAACACATCCTTTGAGCTATCGGTATACAGGGAAATACTCATCCTCTCGAGATAAATCCTCATTTCTCACTACTTATATTAAGAAATCCTCATCCCAAATAAGTATACAAAGAAATCCTCATCCCTCTGGAGAAATCCTCATCTTCCAATGAGTTATCCAGGGAAATCCTCATCCCGTAGAGTAATAAATTTTGAAACATCTATAAACATCTATTGACTAGAACTACCTCGTGTGGTTCCAAACATGATATTCCCTAACCCGGAATATCATCACATCCTGACCAATCCTCATGTCAACTCGAATAACCCAATCACACAGGGTGTTCCACTAAAATCATTTGAAAAATAGACAAATCTAACTCCTCATAAAACTTCCATTCCGGACTCTCCACAACACTCAACATCGTCTCCGATCGACAACAAATTGAAACACCAATACACCACAAGCCAAAGATATAAGAAATACTCATCTTATAAATTTCAAATTGTAATAATCGTTCCAACACCAAACGAAAATACAAAATCCAAAAACATCAAAGAAAAAGCTAAAACTCTAAAACTGAAAACATAAAAGGAACTAAACTCAATCCTTGATTTGCTCTCACTGATCCTCCTCGATCGATACCGCATCCTTAACCAATTCAGCCCTCGAGGCGAACTTGGAAACTCTGCACGACATCCTCAACCCCAGCTTCAGTCCTCCCAAGAACCTCTGCACATGCGCTTGCTTATTCGCCATGCTTCTACCTGCATAGACAACGAGCTTGCCAAACTCAACATCGTAGTCGTGCACCGACCGATCTCCTTGAACTAGCTCAAAGAACTGCCTCTCCAACCGATCCACTCTCTCTTGAGGAACATACCTTGCATTAAACTCAACCAAGAATTCTCCCCAAGTCCACACTGACCACCTCCTCTTGGCCTCAAGACGTCTCCACCAGAGATGAGTATTACCATCCAAGAAATGTACCGCTAGATCCACCTGGTACTCATCAGGGTACCCGATATAGCAAAATCTACGCTTTACCCTTATCCTCCACTCATCAGCTACCTCAGGTCCCCCTCTGCTCAAGAAGGACAAGGTGA
This sequence comes from Draba incana, assembly GCA_963576765.1. Lineage (NCBI taxonomy): Eukaryota > Viridiplantae > Streptophyta > Magnoliopsida > Brassicales > Brassicaceae > Draba > Draba incana. Next base: position 27,037,890 of record OY755205.1, read on the forward strand.
TGATGCTCACCATCTGGTTCAACATCACAAGATAAGCTGGATGCTCCTCTGCCAGCGGAATCACTACTGGAACCTACACTGGTACCGCGCCCAGTAACCATTCTAAAATCAAGGCTAACATCTTTGTCAAGCGTTCATCTGGATCCTGGGCTCTACCTGCAGCAGAACCCCCAGGATCTTGGGCTCCTTCTACAGTAGACCCCACCTGGGCCTCCTGCGGCACAAGATCCTCCGGCACCACCACTGGCACCGGCAACACTCACCGTCACACTGACATTTCCCACTGATCCCTCCGGATACGTCTGCGAATCAGCTACCTGCTCCTACGATACACTCGAAAGACTCCCTCACACATCCCCGACCACATCCTCGACCACCGTGGCCACAACCTCTGCCTCGGCCTCGACCTCGGCCTCTCGGAACTCTAGCCATTACACACTGCACTTTCCAAAAGCACATACTAAGATACTAGAATTCATAACTTGAAGTCACAAAACACTTACTCTGGAATCTCATTAAAAGCTCGAAAAGGATGATCTGAGACTCTACAACTCCTAAAATTAACTAACTACTCGTAGTCAATTTATTCACATAGTCTCAAACCATCAAACCTAACCGCCCTAAAACCGTAAGGGCTCTGATACCAAAATGAAACACCCAGACCTTTTTAAAAAAAAATTGATTAATTAGCTCGGATTATTATTCTCATATACAATAATTCTCAAAACCAAATTAAACCAATTACACTTCACCATACAAATCAGCATAAACCAGCGGAAAACAAAACCATTTAAACCAAGCATTCAACCAATTCCAATAGTTCTAGCAACCTAAACCATGTTCTAAACACAAAGAAAATAAACACATAACTGAGTCCCTAGATCATCCTCCTCTTTATAGCCATGATTCCACGATCATAATCTTTACCTGCAACACATAGAAAAACAAGTTGCGTGAGTATTATCAAAAATACTCAGTGAGACGGTCATACCATCTACGGCATATCACTCAAGCTCAATAAGAATGATATGATACAAAACATCACACAATAACCAATCAACACAAACAGCAAAAATCCACTTGTGTCGATCGACACACTCACAAAGTCGATCGACACAACCAACAAAACTCGGTGTCGATCGACATGAAATGTGTCTCGATCGACACTCGACTGCAGAACATCGGACTCAAATTTTCTCCTCTCTAGTCCGAATCCGATCAGCAAAAATTCACAAACCCTGCATCAAAGCGTCAACATACAGATTCTAAATCGTCGCAATAACACATAGAACAAGTTCCAATCAATTAATCCATAGAATTCACATCTATATCATCCTAAATCACCCATAAGCCATTGTCACGCACTCACCTCGACAAAACAGGAAAGGAAATGAAAGGAATAACACGAGACACGAAAACAGAGCCTCTCTCAAGCCTAGAAGCTACTGGTTCTCCTTCTTTATCACCTAGAACTCACAACTAAGGTTTCTCCTAAACCAAATTATATTTTCTGAAAAAACAGAACTGACACGCTGACTTCGAAAGAACACTGAGATCAAAGCTAACCTCAGAATCAAGATCGGAAACCCAAAATGAACACAGAGATCTTTCTAACATATATAGATCATCTCCTCACTCCTGACTCACGGGGAAATTGTTTCCCAAATGGACTGATCGAAACATGAAACTGCACATATCACTCACGGAAAAACAGCCATAACTCATAAGATACATATAAGAACAACAATCCACTTTCTCCTATAGCTAGATAAGAGAGTGGAGGACCAAATTAAAAAGTTTTAAACCGATCATATCTGTTTTGATCGTCTGTTTCTCGTCTCCACTGAACAATCATCTTTGTCCTCTCCTTCCTTTCAATCTCAACGCACCAATCACCCTCAAGAACACTCTCAATCACCTTTTCTCTCTAACTCACGTGTTTTCTCCCCTAAAACACAGCTGCCCATGAGAAAAGGGTTTATATACGAATGCTCTAGGGTTTCCAACCCTAAACCGCTCCAAAACCGGCTAATTAAAACGAACCGAACGATGTGACCAAAGACACCACCTGAATATCACCAATCCAGGTTCATGAAATTTTGTGTCAATCGACACACCCCCATGGTGTCGATTGACACCACTTAAAAAACCCTAATTCCGGTTGGCACTCGTTACAATATGAAAAAAAAAAAAAAATCTAAAGCGACAACGAATTTGAAACAAAAGAAGTAGACAATTAGTGGCATTTTGAAAAGATTTAAAAATTTAGCATTTTTGAAAAGTAACTTGTAAAAAATAAAATTGGGCCCATTTTAATATGCATAAAAATATGGGGTCCAAAACACTTGTTTTTTTATACAAGGTGAACATTGTTCTATCTATATATTCCTAATTCGATTAGGTTTTTAATTATTTCCAAAAAAAATTGACAAAACATAAAATTGGAGAATGGGGATGCATCACATGAAAAACAAGTTTATTGATTTTTAATGTTGGGCACGGAGTGAACAATCGAAAAACATACAACATTTGTGATCGCTATGTTTATGCCGTATATCTAACTTTCCGATTTTTTTTGCTTTAGAAGTTGCGGATATCCAAAATTTTTAAGGATATTTGCAGATATTATTTTTCTACCAAAAATATATCAAAACCCCATATTTGCTTTTAAAAGAAGTTATTTTAATATAATATATAAACAAACTAGTGAATAAATATATTAAATTACCTAAGTTTATTTGATATAATAGAAAAAATGAAAGTGGAATATAAAAGGGTAATTAGCATGTATAATACTCTTTACACCAAAAATTAAATAACATACCCTAAATTATAATTAGGTAACTAACATTTACAATACCTAAATTGACTATTTTAGCATTAACCAATTAATCAGTTTTTAACTTTAGAAAGAAATAATAATAATAATTTAAACTTTTTACATTAAATTAAAACAAACAAAAACCCTACAAAATCTTTATATTTTTTTTCCAATTGGTCATGTAACGAAATAAGGCTATTATTCTTCTTCTTCTGCGTTCTTCTTATCCTCTTATTCTTTATATTCAATTTGAAAATTCACTTATTTCCTCTCTCAATTAATTTGTCTTAACTCGTTGTCATTGATCAAAATCACTAATTTTGAATTAAGATGGTATTGATTCTCCATCAAAACATATCCACGGCAATATTCTTCTTTTTTCTTCTCCTTTGTTGAACATATGACAAGGATACACTCGATGCGATGAGAAGTAAGTTTATCAACTACCATTACCACATATACTTATAGTTAACTAATATAATAAACTATATGTACATAATCTCTTATATAGTTCACTAACACTTGTATGGTAAATTTCTTGTTGTATCTCATGTATAGTTCACTATCACTATGTAACAACCATTGCCACATATACTTATAGTGAACTATTATAATAAACTATAAGTACATAATAGTAGTTCACTATAAATATACGCACATAATCTCCTATATAGTTCACTATCATTATGTACAAATTAGGTTACAAGAATAGTTGACTATATACATTCGAAATTTTGAATAGCTGACTACATACATTCTTATTTTGTGAATAGCTGACTATATAGAATCTTGATTCATGATTAATTAGTATCAAATTGAGATCAATCAAAAAAATCTTCTTTCATGATATCAATAGAAAATATTTTACTGTGCCGGCATAAGGTAATTCAGATTCTAAGGGAATTTATCTAATTTTTATTAAATAGCTCATTAAGGATATTTTAGTCATATTTTCTTTATTGGATTTTAGACACCTAATTTCTAATTAGGGCATGTTATACAACTAATTAAAGGCCCCCAAACTATTATACACCTAATTAACCCTATCTAAAAATGGTGGAACAGAAACATGAACTTTTTCTTTAAGAACAATAAAAAAACAAATCAATGATATTTTTAATTAAAAAGCTAGTATATACCTATTCTTTTCCAAATGTATTTAGCAATTCTAAAATTGAAAAAAATGTGTTATAAATCTTGCATATGATATAATTTTAAAATGAAAATATGTGTTATAAATTTATGATATTAAATGAATATATAAGTAATATACGGATTAAATCAGATATACGAATTATAAAATTGGTATTTGTGATTTGCTTTGTTTTATACGAATACTATATTTTACTATTTGCTTTGCTTTGAATCATAATTGATATCCGAATTTTAAGAATGAATCAACCGAATCGAAGTAGAAGTAACGGATATTTTTTCCAATCCTAATCGTCATTTCATCTTATCATTACGTTATTTTCTCTAATTGCCTATTTAGCAATGCCTTATGACACTTATTCTTTAATTAAATTTTAGTTAAAGACCGTAACAAGTCAACAAGTGAATCTTCTCCGTGTGGCAGTACACGATGTAAGCTTTTTCTTGGTTAAGTTTTCTCTTCGATTTTTGGACACATATACACATGTATTATTAATTAATTTTACCCAATTTTTTATTATTAATTAATTTTTAATTTATCTACAGAATAACATGATATCGTTAGCATAATTTAAGCTATCATATCAGAATATTATATTACAATATACTCATATGAATATCTCAATAACATATTTCTCAGAATGCTGGTCCATGGAATGTTCAAGGTAGGACGATAATATTTTATCATCCAATTAATCAAATAATGTTTAAAATAATATTTGACAGGCTTCAAAAACAAATGCGAGGCCGCTCCAACCAACCAATAACCGCATGGTGCACTTGTACAAACCAAAATAAATAAATAATAAGTTCGGGCAAATATTTCATTTTTTGTAAAAGCATTATAAACTATTCACTATTTTGATTGTATAAGAATATAATGCGCCTGACGGTGATTTTTATTAGTGATGTCAAGTCCACATAAGCCTCGACCCGTACCTTTAGGACAAAGAAGTAGAACCATCAATTAAGACCCCGAAATTTAGGAGGCTTTTTTTAGTCGACCTTTTAAAGCTTTCTATTTATTAAGTTTTTTTTAACCAAACTAATACTTGTAAGACATTTTTCAATGTTAGTGGGCTTTTTATTTAACAACATGTTAATTAATTGTTATTGAAAGAATTTCTTTATTAGTTAAAATTCTAATTTAAAAAAAAAGTTTGGAACCCTAAACGACGTTCAGAAAATGATTTTCCTTTGACTACATATTGTAAATTGTAATTATGTAAATATCTAATATTTGAGTTGGTGATTTTATGACTAAGATAAGTCAGCTACCAAACGACCTTCGACACTGGGTGATTTTGCAATATTTTGAAAATAAAATTTAATTTTACTGTTTTAATTTTTTTTTTTTATAATTATGATATGCGCGGTGCAAGCGGTGGACTTGCATTATTTTATAATAATGATTTTAATGTTTCAATTTTATTTGGAAACAATTGTATCACTGATGTTGAGGCAACTATTAATAGGAATAAAGTATTCATATCTTTTGTATACGGCGATCATGTACCAAAACGAAAAGAATATGTATGAGAACGGGTTAACAAGGATAGCAATCCCTAGGTTTGATCCATTGATGATTATCGGGGATTTAAACGACCTAACATGAAATCATGAGAAAAACATAGAATTATAAGGAGTGTTATCACATTTCAGGCTTTTAATACTATGATTTTAAATTGTGGAATGTTAGAATTTCCATGTTTAGGAAATCAAATGTCATGGTGAGGTCGTCGTCGTCGATGGCAGGGTCAAAATCGCTTAGAGACTATTTGGTGCCGTATGGACAAAGCCTTAGCTAATGAAGACAGACATGCAATTTTCACACATTATTTGGTAGAATATTTAGCTATGATTGGATCGAATCACCGGCCTATCCTAGCCACCATAGACAATAAGATCTCGAGAGGGAGGCGATAATTTTGGTTTAATAAACGCAAGATTGGACAGGATGGGTTAATGGATTCGATAGAAACAGGATGGCGAGATATTGGGGGACGCCAAGACGGTAATTTTGTGGATAAAATTATTGGGTGTCGACACAAGATACCAAAATGGCAACAGCAAAATCCCCCTTATGGAAAAGAATAGATTGACGAGCTTATAAAACCAGTGAATGAGTGTCAAAATGATGGATTGAGAATTCCTGGGGAGTTATGTGATCTTTCACAAAAATTAAGAGAAGCATATAAGGATGAAGGGGACTATTGGCAACCAAAAAGTCGTACGACGATGTACAAGGAAGGGGATGCAAATTCCAAATTTTTCCACGCCCTGACCAAACAACGACAACAACATAATCGGATTATATAGGCCTTCATAATTCATGTAACATCCGCAAACCAAAAAGTCAATTTTTGGTGGTCGTGTCGAGCGACACAGGGAGTCTGTCGATCGACACGAAGGATGGAGGTGTGTCGATCGACACCAGGGTTGCAAAATCGGGTTAATTAGATTTTTAAACGCAGTTTGGCTCGGTTTAGGGAATCGAACCCTAGGGCTCACTAATATAAACTCTTCTTTGTTTGTGGCTGTCAGGATTAGGGAGAAAAACAGAGAATAAAGTGAGAAAATTTTTTTGTTGCAAAAAAATCCTTTAGGAACCGTTTTCGTAGAGTTTTTGAGCCGTAGGAATCATTTATCGTCGTGTTCTTCGTAGAACTCGTGTTGATCAGTGAAGATTGGATCGTGGAGGGTCTGATTGGTATGTTTTTGTGTCTCTTTTCCGAAATCCTTTCATCTTAAAGCCAATGTGAGTTGTGACCGCGGTTTCTAGGCAATGAAGGTAATTTCGATGAGTTTTGTGAATAATTTGTGAGTGAACTCGTGTGATGATGATTGGGGTGTTTGCTGTGGATTGTATGCGTTGTTTTCCTTGTGTTTTCGTGCAGGTTTGCAACTCATGTTGCCTAGAATCGGGCTGAGAGAGGAGAAGCTCGATTCTGATGCAACACAAAGGCGTGTCGATCGACACCAGGAGGTTGTCGAGCGACACGAGTGCTGGTTGTGTGTCGATCGACAAAGTCTTGTGTCGCTCGACACGAGCACTTTGGTCATGTCGCTCGACACGAGCACTTTGGTCGTGTCGATCGACACCTTGCTGGTGTCGCTTGACACGAGGTTCTGACCATCCTTAGTGGTCTGAAATGTCTTGTGTTTGTTATGTGTGGCATTTTGGTATTGTGTTATGTTGTTATTGGTTGTTACCTGAGCCTGTTTGTTACGTAAGTTGGCGGTATGACCAGCTCACTAAGTATTTGTTAAATACTTACGCATCTCTTATTTCCATGTTTTACAGATAAAGGGAAAATGTGATCGCGCAATCAAGGTAGTAGGAAGAGGATGATAGGGTTGTATTGTTATTGTTAGGTCTAGTGAACCTAGTGTTTAGGTTGCTAGATTTATTTGTTTGTAATTCTGGAATTGAATTTGAATTAGTTGATTTATTGGAATTATTTGTATTGGATTTTATTATTTGGTTTTCTGCTGATTGTTGATAATTATTGAATTGACCGTTGAGAATTAATAATTATTGGATTATTAATTCTGGTTGTTTAATTAAAAAAAAAAAAAAGAATGTTGGTTGTTTTATTTTGGTATCAGAGCCCTTACGGTTTTAGGGCAGTAGGTTGTGTGAACTTAGACTATGTAATTTAAATTGATTATGAATAGTTAGTCAATTTAGTAGGCTTAGATCATCCTCTTCGGGCCTTTAATAAAATTATGCGGTAAGTTTATCTGTTGTTTGTGACTTCTTGTGGCTCACTGTTCCTGTTCTATATGAGTGCAGAGAAATGGATACCGGAGCGAGAGGTCGTGGTAGGCGAAGTAGAGGCCATGGTAGAGGCCAAGTTGGTGGTCGTGGGCCAGTGGTTGAGTCGTCGAGTAGTGCGGCGCAGGTGTCAGAGACTCCGAAGCATCATTTGGGATCCGTGAGCGAGACCAGTGCTACTGCTAGTGTGAGTGTTGTGGGTATCGGTTTAGCTGGTGGCGGAGTGGGCCCAGGTGTGGGTGCTGCTCTAGCTCAGGATCATTTGGATCGTATGGAGGGTATTATGGCATAGTTGATGGAGCGGTTTTCAGCGGTGGCTCCGGTTCAGGATCCAGTGGTGCCCCAGTGGAGGAGGTGCAGCCGAAGGCTGCAGTTGCAGAGGTGCGTCTGACTTATCTAGAGATTATGGGTCAGATGCGACATTTTAGTATGGGTTTCTTCTCGGGCGGTGTTCGGCCTGAGGAGGGAGACGAGTGGCGTATGCTATGGAGCGCAACTTCCGCTCGGTTCGTTGTCCTGAGGATTATCGGGTGGAGTTGGTGGTCCATTATCTGAGTGGTGATGCTAGGAGTGGGCAAATTACCCGAACCCGAAATTCGGACCTGGACCCGACCGAAAAAACCCGGTTCGGATCGGTCTTGGATGTGCTCAAATAACCGGTTGGTTGTCAATTGAAATCAGATTGGACTTTGGTTCGGGCCCGGTTTTATTCCATAACCGAAGTCAAACTCGTAGTAAATCCACCCCTATACACTCCTATACACTTTCCCTTTAACAACCCGAAACATTTTCCCCAAATCTTTTGAGTTTCCCTAAATCAGAACTAAGATCAGTGAGAATCAAGTGAATTTCGTTGAAATCTTCACAAATCTTCACACAATATCTATTAGAATTTCGAAATCCCTAAATCCCCAATATATAAATGATATCGATCTCAAACTTCAAATACCATATCGATTTCTCATCTTCTCCGCCGTCTGCAACTTCTAGAAACCAATCACAGGTTTGTCTTATGCTCTCTATGTTCATCAGTCATCAATTTTGATTATCCAAGTTTTATAATTTCGAATATGATTATCCAAATTTTGATTATCCAAATTTTGATTATCCAAATTTTTTTATTATCCAAGTCATCAATTTTGATTATCCAAGTTCATCAGTCAACAATTTGTCCTTATACTATATGTTGTTTATTATTTTTAGATGGGATCATCAGAAGAGAACATGAACAAAGAGAATACAAACTTGAACAAAGACAATGCAGAAAATGAGAGTCAGGAACAAGAACAGCTCACTCCAGACGGTAAAGGAAAACGAAAAGGAACCGATGGAGGAAGTGGAGCTAGCTCTCAACCAAACAAAGCTAAGAGGGTCCTTCCTTCAAGGTCTGATGTGTGGTCACACTACACAAGAACAAAGGAGTCTCGTGACAGATGTGTGTGCCACTACTGCAAGAATGATTTTTCATGCCTTGCAAGCTCAGGGACTACCAACCTGGCCAATCATTTGAAAATCTGCAAGGAGTACAAGGCTTGGTTAGATGGTCAATCTAATAAGCAGCTTGTATTGAATGAAGAAGGTAAACTCAAACTTGCAAAAGTTCCTGAGCCTATGTTCAGAGAAGCATCAAATGAGATGCTTGTGCTAGGACAGTTGCCAATGGCTTTCATTGAAAGTGTAGCTTGGAAACACTTCTGCACCAAGGTAAACACCTCTTTGTCTATGTATCTTTAATTATTTTTACATAATAATGTCTCTAAACTCTGTTGTAACTAAATACTTTTGTCTACATATGTAGATGAACCTGTACAAGCCCCATTCAAGAAGAACTGCATCACGAGACATTGTTAAGATGTATGTGAAGAGAAAGGAAGCTCTGAAGTCTTGGTTCTCTGCTAACAACCAGAGAGCCTCATTGACAACTGATATTTGGACTACTGAGACAACAGGTCAACACAAGCTTCTTGTTTTTTTAATATTTTACTCCTGAATGAACTATGTCTAATTACTAATGGTTTTTGTTATTGTTTATATACATAGGTGCAAGTTACTTGGTCATCACTGCTCATTACATTGATGAATCTTGGAGGATGAAGAAACTGATCATTGGGTTCAAATACATCACAGATCACAAAGGTAAAACAATCTCTGATGTTCTCATAGATTGTTTGGCTGATTGGGAATAAAGAAGGTCTTTTGCATAACCGTAGACAATGCTACAGCTAATACCAATGCCTTGAGTCAGTTTCAGAGACATTTTAGGTTGCTATTACCGGATTTTTTAGTGTTAGATGGAGAGTTTATGCATATGAGATGCAGTGCTCACATCATTAATTTGGTGGTGAGAGATGGATTGGCTGAAGTTAGTCCTAGTGTGACTGCTATTCGTAATGCTGTCTCATATGTTAGATCCTCCATCAATAGCCTAAAGGTATTTGAGCTTAAGGTAGATTCAGGGAGGATCACTAGGGGTAGCTTGCCATTAGATGTTAAGACTAGGTGGAACTCTACATACCTCATGTTGAATAGGGCTCTTAGGTTTAGAGTAGCATTCCATAAGATGGAGGCAAAAGATAAATTATACAATGAGTTCTTCCTAGAGTCTGATAATGGTGTTACAAGGGTTGGACCCCCTCACAGCTTGGACTGGAATGCTGTAGACAGGTTGTGTAAGTTCTTGATCATCTTCTACAACTCTACATTGGTTGTCTCAGCCTCTACATCTCTGAACTCATTCAAGTACTATGGTGAGATAGTAGACATAGCCACAAACCTTGTCAAACTGTCTCATAGCACTGATTAAGAGTTGAAGTCTAAGGCGATTGAGATGCTAAAGAAGTTTGACAAGTATTGGGATGGCTTGAAGAGTATTAACAAGATTCTGATTGTGGTCACTGTCTTTGATCCAAGGAAGAAGATGCAGTTTGCTACGATGTGCTTTGATGATCTCTATGGAAAAGACTCCTTGGAAGCATTAACAATGGTTGAGTCTGTGACAACTCTTTTGCGTAGTTTGTGCGAGGTGGAATACCTACTTAATGTTGGATCAATCAGAGAGGTCAAGTACCCAGACTCGTTGGCCAATCCCGTTGTTGTTAAGAAGAAAAATGGAAAATGGAGGGTATGCATTGACTTCACAGATTTAAACAAATCATGCCCGAAGGACAGCTTCCCACTCCCGCACATTGACCGTCTAGTCGAAGCCACAGCTGGACACCAGCTGTTATAGTTCATAGACGCTTTTTCCGGTTACATTTAGATTCCAATGAATCCTAATGACCAAGAGAAGACTGCATTTATAACAGACCGAGGAACCTATTGTTACTAGGCTATGCCCTTCGGATTGAAAAACGCAGGAGCCACCTATCAACGACTGGTCAACAGAATGTTTGCCCAGCAGCTTGGCAAGAGCATGGAAGTTTACATCAACGACATGCTGGTCGAATCAGCAGACCAGAACGACCATGTAGCCCACCTTAAAGACTGCTTCGCAATTCTTAACCAGTACGGAATGAAGCTCAACCCCGCTAAGTGTTCTTTCGGAGTTCCATCAGGAAAATTCTTAGGCTACCTAGTCACGGAGCGAGGGATAGAAGCCAACCCCAAACAAATCACGGTATTCGTAGAAATGGCATCTCCAAAGTCAACAAGGGAGGTGCATCAACTGACTGGACGGATAGCAGCATTGAACCGCCTCATATCCAGATCCACATATAAGTGCCTCCCATTTTACCAGTTGCTAAAAGGCAATAAGAAATTCAACTGGGACGTCAGCTGCGAGGAAGCCTTCAAACAACTAAAAGAATACCTCAGCCAACCTCCGATATTAGCAAAACTGGTAGAAAGAGGTACATTGCAGTTTCGCCAGCTGCCGTAAGTGGAGTGCTGGTTCGAGAAGAGCAAAATGAGCAGAAACCAATATTCTACATAAGTAAATCATTGGTGGATACAGAAACCAAGTACCCAACAATGGAAAAGCTCGCATTGGCAGTAGTCATCTCAGCTAGGAAGCTGAGACCATATTTCCAATCACATGCAATTGTGGTGATGACCTCTCATCCCATAAGGACAATCCTCCACAGTCCCAGCCAGTCGGGAAGACTAGCAAAATGGGCAATTGAGCTCAGCGAATACGACATCGAGTATCGCACCAAGACTACCGCCAAAGCTCAAGTCCAAGCCGATTACGTAATCGAGATAGAACCACAAGCAAACAATGGAACCGAGCCCGGAAAAATGTGGACACTCTACGTCGACGGTGCCTCTTCGAGGCAAGGATCCAGGGTGGGAGTAAAACTCACCTCCCCCGCCGGAGAAGTATTAGAACAATCCTTCCGACTAGGATTCCCAGCTTCAAACAATGAAGCGGAGTACGAGGCCCTCCTAGCCGGACTGAGACTTGCTCTTGGAATCGGAGCTAGAGAGCTGAGCGCGTTTAGCGATTCCAAGCTTGTCACCAGCCAATTCCACAGAGAATACGATGCCGAAGACGATTGAATGGACGCATACTTGAAGATCACCCACAAATTGACCAAACAATTCGACAAATTCGAGCTAACTCGCATACCATGAGGCAAAAAAACACCTCCGCTAATGCCTTAGCAGCCTTGGCATCGACCTCAGACCCGTTGGTCAAAAGAGTAATCCCAGTAGAAGGGATAGAAAAACCAAGCATTCACCTAGCTCCGAAGGCATGAGTAAACGCCGTCGTAACAAGGCAAATGGCCAGAGATCCGCAGCCCAAACCCAGCTCCCAAGCCGATTCAAGCGAACCACGAGCCGAACAGCCAATGGACACGGATGCACGAGACAAAAAATCACATGGCAACCTCGATCCCGAAGAATTAAGTAATTCACAAGAAGCGGAGCAAGCTGACAAGATCCACAGACGCCACAACGCCCGGACTGGAGAATCCCAATCTTGGAATACATCATCTACGGGACATCCCCGCCCAATAAGAACGATGCAGGGAAGCTCAAAGCCAAGAGTGCCCATTTATGCATCATCGATGAGAAATTATATAAACGCAACACCTCCGGGCCCTGTCTAACCTGCATCCACGGAGACGAAGTCCACCAAGTCATGTCGAAACTCCACAGCGGATCCTGCGGAAGCCATTTCGGAGCACAAGCACTGGTGCTCAGAATTAGCAAACAGGGATACTTCAGGCTAACAATGCTACGAGACTGCGCGGCGTTCGCGGCCAAAAGCAGCTCTCCTCTATATATAGCCCATATCCATTCATGCGTTGGTCGATGGACATAATCGGCCCCATGGTCAGGTCGGGACCAAAACAACTTGAATATGTGCTAGTCCCAACAGATTACTTCACCAAATGGATAAAGGCAACAGCCTACCAACAAATCTACTCAGAACAAGTCAAGAATTTCATATGGAAAAATGTCATATGTCGCCACGGACAACCATACGAAATAGTGACCGACAACAGCACCTAGTTCACCTCAGCTATATTCAAAAACTTATGCCGCAAATGGCAGATCTGGTTGACATATTCAACCCCGAGGTACCCTCAAGAAAATGGCCAAGCCGAAGCAGCGAACAAAACCCTCATGGACTTCCGCAAGACAACGCCTCAACTCCAGGATGGAGAAATAGAGCGAGGAGCTACAAGGAGTGCTCTGGACATTGCGCACCACTCCCAAAAAATCCACTTCCGAAACACCTTTCTCTCTGGTATACAGAACAGAAGCAATGGTCCCTACTAAAACAGCAGTACCAAGCCTCCGGAGGGCAACATGCCCCTCAAACATGGAACAAAATGAAAGAATGCTCCGAGATACCCTAGATGTAATAGAAGAACGTCGCGACCTCGCTTCAGCGAGGATACATAATTACCAGTAAGTTGCAGCTAGGTACTACAAATCCAGAGTCAAAACCCGGCGGTTCAGAGAAGGCAAACTAGTGCTCCGAAAAGTACATCAAAACACAATGGATCCCGGTGCCGGAAAACTAGAGATCAATTGGGAAGGTCCCTACCGCATCACCACAGGAGTATGCCTTGGCGTCTATAAGCTAACAAATCTTCAGTAGTACGCTTTTTAGACTAGCTGGGTTGAGGTTATGGCAACATCGCCACCTCAGCAATTGCAAAACATACTCAATCCAAAGATAGTACTTAACATAAAAAGCCTACCCGGGCAACAATAAAGTCTTTACAACACGAAAATTAAAACTTAAGAAAAGATAAAGACAAAGTTTTCCAAAGGACTACTATCCGCCCGCCGAGGAGCTGGCCCCTCTTCTAGTACAGCCGAAGGTTCCGTAACATCTACGGCGGCCCTTTTAGCGATGGCCTCTCTCAAAAGGTTCGAACAAAGCTCTTTGCACTCCTGACTAATCACCAACTCTGCCTCGATCGACGTTTCCCTAGCTGACAACCTTCAAAGCAGCTCCGATTGAGCCTTAGCAGCATCCAGCATGATCCTAGTCCGGGTCACATCCTCCTGATTGGCCACCACAGACTACACGATGGACACCGCATCCCATTCCCAAGGACCGTTGAATTGCCGAGCCACTTCCACCTCATGCACAACCATCCTCGCTCTGTTGGCCACAAGAAGCTCGTTCTCCTTCCTCAGACTTTCTGCAAGCTCCTCCGACGCCTTGGCAAAATTCACAAAGCGCTCCTCCTGCCTCCTAATTGTAGCCTCCAGAATGCGAATCATCGCAGCCTCATCCCGTCGAGCTGCTTCCAGCTTGACAATGTAGGCCCCCTGCTTATCGGATAAAGCGGTCAAGATATCCAGCTCAGATTGACCAGTGGCGGGCCCAAGTCTGCTCTCCGCCCCCGCTATAAAAGAATGGAGGGCGTCGGCGATCTGCCAAAACAGATCCGTCACCACTCAAACAAATTACCAAAATCAAAAGCAAAAGCATAAGGCAAAAAGAAGAAACAGGCTACAATGGAAGAAATGACTTACGTTCCCGAAGGCGGTAGTTAGCCCAGCATAACTATCACGAAGGGAGAGATCTTCGGCTGCAGGTAGCATGCAGCTCGCCGAGCTAAAACTATGGAGCAAGATACCAAATCAGCTGCACCTCGCGAAGGAGGAGGAGCGGACGGCTCACCAACCGGGGTAACTACAAAGCCCAATCGGGGAAAAGCGAGAAAGGCAGATGTCTAAGCTCCCTCGGCTGTAGTAGTTGAAGGGAAAGAAGGCTCGACAGCGACACCCCCCCAGCCCATCCTTTACATAATCGGGTCCCTCATCCAACGCAATCGCCAGACCAACCCGAGAGCGGTGAGGGGAAGTGGACAAAAGATGAAGGCCGGCATCTCCAGACCCGCCCAACAACGCGTCCGTTTTGGCAGTCTCCTCCCCCATCACTTCCACCCTAGACCGTTTAAAAGGGCTGGACCCAGGCCGAGGAGACCCCTCGCCGACGGGAGCCTCAGTAGGGCTCTTCTCCAGAAATCGGTTAACCATCGTCAAGGACTTTTCAACGCCCAGCGCAACGCTGCCTCCCGTCCTGGCAGAAGTCGAATTAGCAGGAGATGGGACAATGACATGGAGAGCCAAAGAAACTTCCTCGGCACCAATCACATAATCCCTGCCAGGATCCTCAGATACAGCAGCACGCCTAATCGGCCGCCTCAACAGGGGCTCCACCGAGCTACCCGGAGAAGTAGAGGAGTCATCTTGAATTGCCACTAGGAGATTACTCAAACCTGGAGCATTAGGAGGGAGAGCACCTCGAACTCGCACTGTACGCGATCGAGTGCGTCTAGCTACCATAGGAATAATAGGAGCGACAACTCCGGTAAAAGGTATATGAACTCTAGCTGTCGGTGCAGCTAGAGGAGGGAGCAATAAAAGATTGCCCCCGATGGGCTGAATCGCCACTTGAACAATGGGACATGCGGGCATCGCTTGCTGTTGAGCCTGACGATTGTCACGATAAGCCCGCATGACCCACATACGGTCAAAAGAAGCCCAATGTATCCTATCCCGGTATAGCAACTGCAACCTCAAGCTGATAACAACGTTAGCCTCTCTGGGCTTGAAGTTACCTGAAAACCAAACAAGCGCCGAGAGTTAGAAGGAGGAAATGGTAACCTCGCTTGGCAATGGCAGGGATGAGAAGCACTTACGAGCACCGTCAGCAAAAATCATTGGGATTTTGTTGAAATCCGACACAGAAGACACCGATTTCTCGTTAACCCTGAAAAAGAAGAACTTTTATGCCAATTGGTGTCCTTCGGGGTTTTATTCGTGACGTCCCCTCGGAAGGGCCGGGCAGAGAGGTAGATTTTACCCCGCAGACCAGGGTAGCCACAGTTGCGAGCCAAGTAAAGCTCATTGAACATCTTGGGGGATAAGTCCATCCCGTCATCGTAACTCCTGACGTAGGTGCCAATGGCATAACGCAGGAAGTTAGGAGCCATCTACGGGAATGCTATCTCAAAGCTCCTGAGAAGACGGACAAGGAAAGAAGGGATGGGGAAGGTGAGACCGCAGGTCTGGAAATATGCCAGATACGCAACGCACCAACCCTCCTCAATAGTTTTAGGGTTATCATGCCCAGTTGGTATCCGAAGCTCTACGGAAGATGGTACCAGACCGTTCTCCTGCAGGGCAAGCAGCTCTTCGGGAGTGATGGTTGACGGTTCGTACGGACCAAAGTATGTGTCATCCTGATTTTCGGCCATAACGAAGGTAGAATAAGAACAGAACAAAGTGAAAAGAAAAGAGATCTGTAGAAAAACGGAAAGAAGAGAATTGAAGATTTCGTAGAGATGAAAGATCAATGAAAAAAAAAAAAGGTGAAAAATCTGCTCTCGAGATAAGAGCAAGTGGTGGACCCTATGGGGAGTTAAATTGCCGTCAGCGCCGCGCACGATTCCCACTCGCTTCGCTACGATTTGACCTTTGCAGTCCCAACCGTTAGATATGAGAGAGTAAAAGTTCCAGAACCGTAAGATTATGAAGATTCGGTGAAAATAATCATGATTTCAACTAGGAAAAACCCCCCTTTTTGTCTTAAAGAAGTAACCGCCCATTCATTCTCATCATTAAGTACTTAATGGGCTGGGGGCAACTGTTGGAGTTGGATTTCACCATTAGAAATCCGGCCCATTAAACCTAAGATATAATAAGACTCGATTATATTTGATTCTGGGCCAAGGACCTAAAACCGCACTGATGTTAATAAAAGACCAGCATGCCCCTCGGTATCGCTGAGCCCGATTGAACAGTCCGTTGACCGTCAAGATGGAAGAACCGTTGACCAAGCAGCTCAGCAAGGATATAACCAAGTCAGCGCTGCTCAACGGTTAACGAAGGGATCCCGACATATTCGGAGGATATATCAGAACGTGCCCGAGATCTCCGGCGACGAGGAGGGATTCGTGGAGTTGAACCGTTCAGCTCAGAAGAGTATAAATAACTAGCTTTGAAGCCGAAATGGCCAACTTAACTTACGTTTAACCACTCAATCATACTTTAGCTCACCGTACATTTGTCTACAGCTAAAGTTCTTTATATACTTGATCGAATATCAATATATATCTATTTTCCGTTATTTCGGTTTCTGTCTTAGTTAGATCTATAGACATTTCTTAGGACCAAAGTTTCTTTCCCGAATTCACATATAAATTCTTAGTGCAGAATCCAGCTTCCACAGTAAATATAATTAAAAACAAATATCTATATATCTTCTCTTGATCTCAACATTATTGCTTCTATGGTTTCTCTGTAAAAAGGAGATATGTATTTTAAATACAACTCTTCTAGAAAAAACAAATATGTCGTAATAGTTAACTATTTTTGAAATTACCATCTTAAAACATAGTTAACTATATCATATTTGTAAATATCTAAAAAATAGTTCACCATTTTCATCGAACTACCTATTCAATTAATTTCATAACTTAGTTAACTACATCACATTAATTATCTAAAAACATATATAGCTAACTATTTTCTAGAAAAATAGTTATCAATTTAAAAATATAGTTAACTATTATCTGAAACATAATTACCTATTATAGTTACCTATTAACTATGTTGATATTCAGCGGCTACTCAATTTGATAAAGTGATGGATGACGATTAAGAGTTTAATGGCCAGAAAAGAAACACCATCATAGTCCACCATTGGAGATTTATATCTATGATGACGAGTTAAACAAAATAATTGAGAGAGAATAAAAACAAGAAGCAAATTGCAAAATTAAATATAAAGAAGAAATATGAGAAGGAGGAGGAGAAGGAGCTAAGTCAAAAAAAAAAAAAAAAAGAAGAAGAAGAAGGAAGGTAGTCGGCAAAGAGGAGGAAAAAAAAATCAGAAGAGAAGATTAAGAGAATAATTATTTAATGATTTAATGTATAATTATAAAAGGATAAAATCGAAAATCTAGGTAAGCTAAATGTTAGTTACATAAATACAATTTATATAGTGCTAGATATTTAATTATATGGACAGACTAATATACATGCTAATTTCCCACCAATTAATTAATGAATCTGAAATAACATTTAAGGAAGGGTTTTAGCAAAATTTTAAGAATCGTTAGGAAAAAAAAATAAAATAAATTTCTTAGACTAGAATTTTGTATTTTAAATTAAAAATGAAGTATTGGCAAAAAAACAAAAAAAAAGAAGTAAAATACTAATATGATACCAAATATATAAGATGGTACCAAAAAACTTTCTTCTAAACCCATAAAAAAATATTGAAAAATTCACTTATTCTAAACTAAGGGTTACAATGAAACCCGTGCAAAAACACATGTACTAATCTAGTATTTAATTATATGGACAAAGACTAATAAATGCTAATTTCCTTTCAATTAATTAATGACTCTCGAATAACATTTAAGGAAGGGTTTTGGCAAAATTTTAAGAATCGTTATGAAAAAAAAAAAAAAGGAAATTTTTAGACCAAAATTTTGTATTTGAAAATCAATACATGATAATTTTAACATTATAAAATCAAAGAAATACAAATAGATTTGCAATGTTTGTATGAAAAAAATTACAAATCTAGTTGTGACTTGTGAGGCTATTTCTTGTTTATAGTTTTCCCTCTGTATCATATTATTTGATGTTTTAAGATGTTACACAAATTAAGAAGCCTCATTAATATTATAAATTTTTGCCAAGTTTCAGATAAAACAATTATTTATTGTTTAAAAGAAATTAATTCAAACCATTAAAAAAAAATACTACAGAATTCAAATAGTCACAGAACTAAAAGTTAAATTTTTCCATTGAAAAGTGAAAACATCAACTAATTTGATACAAAATTATTTATCTAAAACATCATCCAATATGAATCGGAAATAGTAGTATATTGGACGATAACACTTTATGACAAATAAAGTCAAAGTAGATATTAGAGGACTTGCGTCAGATATTTTTTTAGCAGACTGAGTTTGTTTGGCTTTAAATTCTTGTAACAAATATACTTTGACATACAAAGTAAGTGGTTACTTTTCAATCTTGTTTTATTCTTCGTTTGATTGAAACAAACTATACAATGTTCCTTACATACAAACCACTAAATCACACACTAATACAAACACGGCTAAATGTGTTTCTCTTTTTGTAAGATAATCTGTTGTCTCTCATGGTGACTGGAACGGTCGTTTTTTTAAAAATTCTGACCGTTATGCTCCACGTTTTCTCACGGCGCCGGCCATATCATCGGTGGAGCAACATTCTCAATGATGCACGCCTGGCCCGTAGCTTGTGTACCATCGGAAGTTGCCTCAGCATGCCTTCCTCTTCAGAATGGTTGAGAATTTTTCTCCAATCTTATACCATTACTGTGAATATCTGGATTGTGATTTGGTTCTATGCATCACACCTATCCAGTCAAAGATGGAAACTCTATTTTCCCAATTGATTCTCACCAGATTACCGGCTACAAGTCAAAGACTAGCACCCATCAAGGATCCTGCAATCGAAAAGGGGTTTACTAGCATTAATCAGAAGATCCTTCGTGAGCAAAGCGTTACCTGGTGTATGAAAAGGGGTTTTCAACCACAAATAGCCAACATAATGAGGGGATCTAAGGACCGCAAATTCCACATCCTCATCTCAATAACTCCAAATAAGGGATCCTCAGCCGGATTTGCTGCAATCAAAATATTGATTCCAATCAACATGATTAGAAAAAGGATTGACCAAAATAAATTTAAATGGTCAAAAGGGACGATGATTCAGGGATATACATTAAACCAACTTGTCCTTATAACCCACTCAGTGTGGATGTCTGTCAATCATCGGCTTGCTTCGAGCTTTCTTAACTTCCTGAATAAACATTACTATCATTTCCCCGTTTCAACATTTCACACCATGTCTCTATATGGCAAACTGGTAGCATCCAATCATGAGAGGAAACAAGAGAAGAAGAAGCCGGAGCCAATCAAGATGCATGCGTTCGATACAAAGGCAACGCTCAAAAAATTTGATCTCACCTTA
The DNA here is from genome assembly GCA_963576765.1 of Draba incana. Taxonomy (NCBI): domain Eukaryota; kingdom Viridiplantae; phylum Streptophyta; class Magnoliopsida; order Brassicales; family Brassicaceae; genus Draba; species Draba incana. The sequence goes on from OY755205.1 coordinate 27,058,091, forward strand.
GCAGGCCAAGTGCTAAACCCAGAGGCGCATGCCCACCGGGTTAAGAATTTGGTGACGGTTCTTCCCGCAGTCTGGAAATATGAAGGCAGAGTGCAGGGACTGGATATTGAAAGGGGAAAGTTTCACTTCAGATTCAAGGAGGAGGCTGACTTGCAGAGAATCCAAGATAATCGTCCTTACCATTTCGACGGATGGATGTTTGCTTTGGAAAGATGGGTTCCATCTATCAGAGAAGACTTCCCATCATCAATCACTTTATGGATCACAATCGAAGGGATTCCGGAGTTTTACTGCTACGAGGAAGGAAATATTGAGATCAGTGAAAAGCTAGGAGAATTATTGAAATGGGAATGGCAATCGCACCCACCTCGAGTCCAAGTAATGCTTGAAGGATCTCGACCTCTAGTCAGAGAAAGGGAGCTGGATTTCGGAGAGGATGTCATCATTAGAGTCACCTTCAAATACGAGAAGCTGGAAAAGTCTTGCAGGATCTGCGAATGCATTACCCATGACATACACCATTGTCTGATGCAACGCTTCGGTCGTCACCGCCGGGCTCCACTCCGCAGCTACGGAGAAGATGTGGACAGGAGAGACTCGCGTCATCATCAAACAGAAGCCTCACAATCAGACGCGGTGCCAAGAACCAGGGATAACGAGAAGAGACCTGAGAACGTCCCTGTTAGCCCTAACGCAGAAGCTCCAGCAAAGAAACTTCTCTGGTGATATCTCCTACCGGAAATTGAACAGACTAAGGCTAAGGTGAGAGCCCCAGGAGTAGATGTTTCGATCGTTTTGACTAAAGAATGGGTTAAGCAAGGTTTCCCTCAAGCCGGTGAAGGAGGATCATCATCATCGGGAGAGGCCCTGAAACGTCATCCGAGGAGTGAAGGGACGATCCCTGAAACTCATGTCTCGGCTACTCAATCAGATGGACAAAGAGTTGAAGAGTGTCCTGGCGGTAACCGCAGAGAAGCCACCGGGAATTGTGTCTCACCGAGCAACATGGTATCGTGCGACGGCGGAAGAGGCGAGTAGGGACGATCTCCTCATCAACCAACATAAGCTCTGGAAGCAGACGGCCAAGAAAATCAAAGAGCAGAACCTGGAAACAGAAGCAGAGATAGCCAAATCGGAGAGATCGGCGTTGGTTAAACTTACGGCTGAGCAATTTGATGAGATCATATCTCCGTTAAAGGATATGATCGAAGGGGAGATCTCAGAATCTCAACTGTGCCCAGTTTTGGTCTCACCAAATCCCAATACACCACAAGTCACTAAATTAAAAAAAGGCTTTGGGAGTAATAAAGAAGATTCGGCAAAGCCCATTTCGGGGAGCCAAGATTCAAATTCAAGCCGCTTTCGCCGTAGCAAATTCACTTAGGGATGACAAGTCCCTTTATGGAAAGTTACTTCCGTCAACTTCGGGGATGGCTCCTATCTGGGGAAAGATTTCGAAGAAAATTCAAGATCCGGTGGTTGATGAGAAACCCCCGGAGATCGAATAAATGATCCTAAGTTGGAACTGTCAGGGAGTCGGTGGTTTTCTGACAGTTCGTAGGTTGCGTGAGTTCCGTAGAAAACTATTCCAGGGAATAATTTTTCTTATGGAAACAAAGCGCGAGAAAAGTTATTTACAAGAGTTGCAAGCAGAGTTTGGTGATGATTTTCTTTTTACTGTTGACCCATAAGGTCTTAGTGGAGGTCTAGCCCTTATGGCTTTACCCGAGTTTCAAATTCAAGTTCTTTCCTTCAATAAAAATATTATCGATGTATTGGCTACAATTCTTGGTAATAAAGTTTTTATCTCTTTTGTCTACGGAGAACCTGTAATTTCTTGTCGGATCATAGTATAGGATTCCTTAAGCCAAATTGGCGCCACGCGTAACGGACCCTGGTTGATGACAGGAGATTTAAATGAAATAACAGGGCACCAAGAGAAAACAGGGGGGGGGGGGAGAACTCGACGGGACAACTCCTTTTTGGATTTCTGACTCATGAGGAGCAACTCTGGTATGATTGATTTTCCGTACTCAGGGAACCCCCTCTCGTGGGTAGGTAGGAGAGGACAAAATATCATCCGTTGCCGCCTAGACAGAGCAATGTGTAACGAGGATTGACATGATAAATTTTCCCATACCAGATCAGAGTACATGAGATTTATGGGATCAGATCATCGACCAGTACTTACGCGAGTTACATCTAGAGATTTCCAGGGAACAAATAAGTTCAGGTTTGACAAGCGGTGGCTAGCAAAACCCAATTTTGAGAATATCATAAAAGAAGGTTGGGCGCCGGAGGACTCTGATCCTTGTTTGGATATCAATGACCGTATTTCGTTATGCCGGAAACTTATCTCTCGATGGAGAAAAACAGAACAGCAAAACACTGGAGAGACTATTGAGAATCTCAAAGTGGATTTGGACAGGTTACAGAGTGATGATTCGGCATCCTTGGAAGAGGTGGCAGAAGCATAAGAGAAACTACGAATCGCTTTGGCAGACGAGGAAATATTCTGGCAACAGAAAAGTAGAGTGTTATAGCTGGTTGCGGGAGATCATAATACTCAATTCTTCCATGCCTCCACAAAACAAAGAAGGGCGAAGAATCGAATTATAGGCATTTTAAACTCCAGTGGAACATGGACCGAAAAAGAAGCGGAAATTGAGCATATAGCGATTGCCTATTTTGAAGATAAGTTTGCCACGGCAGGCATTTTGGACTTAGAAACTTCCTTGAGGCATATTCCATGCATGGTTACACAAGGGATGAACGACAACCTCACACGCCCAATCTCAGCGGCAGAGGTCAAATCCGCAGTTTTCTCAATCCACCCCGAAAAAGCTCTGGGACCCGATGGGATGACTGCCCTTTTTTATTAAAAATTCTGGCATATCTTGGGGCCGCAAGTGATCACTATGGTTCTGGAGTTCATGACGTCTAGGAATATAGAACCTAGTATGAATGAGGTCAATATTTGTCTTATACCCAAATTCGAAAATCCAGGGAAATGAAGGAGTTCCGACAAATTAGTCTATGTAATGTTAGTTATAAGATTATTTCGAAAGTCTTATGCCAACGACTTAAAAGGCTCCTACCGCAACTGGTTTCAGAGACCCAGTCAGCGTTTATATCAGGACAAGTTATATCCGATAATATCCTAGGGGCTCAAAAGGCTTTTCATGCTTTGGTCACCAAAGAGAAGTGCCGTAATGAATTTATGGCGGTTAAAACAGAAATGAGTAAAGCCTATGATCGCATTGAGTGGGGCTTCTTAGAATGTATCCTACGGAAGATGGGCTTCTCAGAAAAATAGATTTCATGGATTATGTCGTGTGTGAACTCGGTTACATACCACTTACTGCTTAATGGAGACCCCGGGTTCAATTACCCCCACAAGGGGACTTCGGCAGGGAGATCCTCTTTCACCGTTCTCATTTATCCTCTGTACGGAAGTTTTAATATCCAATCTAAAGGCAGCAGAATCTATGGGAATACTCTCAGGTCTCAAAGTAGCCTATGCTAGCCCGCCAGTGTCCCACCACTTGTTTGCAGATGATATCTTGTTCTTTTGTAAAGCAAGTGTGGAACAAAGTGATAAGATTCTACAAATCCTTACACAATATGGGAATGCTTCGGGACAACGCATAAACTTTGACAAGTCAGCTATTACCTTTGGTAAAGATGTCCCCCCAGAATCACGTCTGGCCATACATCAACGATTAGGAATAATGAATGAAGGAGACTCCGGAAAATACCTAGGTATTCTAGAACAGCTACAAGGGTCAAAAACCCAAATATTTGCCAACGTCCACGACCGGCTAAACAGCCGAGTCAATGGATGGTCCGCGAAATTCCTATCAAAAGGCGAAAAAGAAGTGTTGATTAAGTCAGTGGCCCAAGCTATTCCAACTTACGTGATGTCGAGTTTTCTAATGCCTAAAGGGCTATGCAGAAAGTTTGCCAGTGCAGTCTCCCAATTTTGGTGGCGTTCAAAGCCCTAGTCAAGGGGTCTTCACTGGGTTGCGTGGAAGAAACTCTGTTCACCCAAGAAGCAAGGCGGTATTGGATTTAAGTCCTTCGAAGACTTTAATCAGACCCTCTTGGCGAAACAGATGTGGAGACTTCACTCGTTCCCAAACTCCCTGGCGGCCCAAAGGGCTGATACTTTTAGAATATGCACCATTTTCACTCGCCAAAACCTAATCGCCCATCCTACGGGTGGCGAAGTATATGGTCCTCAAAGGAGTTGGTGATTCAGGGATCCCGCAAACTTATAGGCAATGGGTACGAAACATCGGTTTGGAGAGACAATTGGATACCAGACACGAACCCACATCCATTAATCAGCCGGAGTGACAGGGTCAACCCCCATCTTCGAGTATCAGATTTTATTGACCAACAGAGTCGAAAGTGGAATATACAGGCAGTACGGGCCAATGTGCACCCTCAGGACGTCCCAAGAATCCTAAGCATGAGGCTACTCCCACGAGGATCGGAAGATAACTTTTTTTGGCATTATACCAAATCTGGGCTCTACTCGGTTAAGTCGGTTTATGAGCCTGCCAGGACATATAAGGATGTGGATACTCAATTGTTGCTCCAACTACCGTCTGATAACCCGCTTAAGGCCAAAGTATGGAAATTACCTACCCCAAATAAATTACGTCATTTTATATGGCAATGTCTAGTGAGAGCAGTGGCGGTAAATGAGAGACTCAATTTTAGACACATCAAGGACCTAGCGACATGTCCTAGATGCACGGACCCAGTTGAGTCAATTAACCATGCTTTCTTTACATGTCCGGCAGCAAAAGAGGTTTGGTCCCTAACTGGTCTTTCGACAGAAGCTCACGCCTTTCCGTCGGAGAACCTTAGATCAAATTTAGAGTTCTTATTCTAGCGTATCCCTAGGTCCAGAGCTAAAGACGAGGTCTCCAAGGCGTTTCCTTGGATCATATGGTATATAAGGAAAACGAGGAATGACAAGATTTTCAATGCGGTAAATCGTGAAGCAGCGGCAACATTAGCAATGGCATTTAAAGAAGCACGAGAATGGACTGAGGCAAACACCTCAGAACAAAGGCCACCCTTGCACCACCCCGATACAACAGCCATGTCTTCAGCCACCTTCACGTGCCTTGTCGATGGATCATGGAAGAGAGAGGACAGGACGTGTGGTGTGGGTTGGGTTTTACAACTACAAGATGGGACGACAGACCTACTAGGCCTACAAGGATACAATCAAAGTCTCTCCCCTCTCCATACAGAGGTACATGGTCTGTTGTGGGTCATGCAGTCTTTACTACAAAAACAACGTTTTTACTCTACTTTCGTTACAGATTCAATGGATATGGTGAAGATGGTGGATGCATCACATGAGTGGCTCGGATTTGAATCGGAATTGCGTGAATTGGCAAGCCTTCGGGAGTTTTTCCTCGAATTCAATCTCATCTACCGACATTGGGAGAATAATACGAGAGCGGATTTGTTAGCAAGGAATGCACGCACGCAAGATAGGATCTTTACTTTTATTAGCACTTATGTTCTCTATTGATTTACTGATACAGATAATGTATTTGCTTAGCTAATAGAGAAGTGTGTTTGTGACAAAAAAAAAAAAAAAAAAAAAAAACAAACCACTAAACCAAGAATGAACCAAATAAACACTAACCAATCAATTTAACCAGATGTATAACTCTAGTATACTTTTTTTTTTTTTCCTTTTTTGGATACACGTTTCCTTACAAAGTAGATTTCTATTTGTTAGATCACTTTTAGACAAAGTTATATTATGCTTTAATTTTGTTGTGCTTGGCCAGTAGTGTTTCTCACGGTTGATATTGTCATAAGGTTTCACTTGGAAATTAATTGTACTATTTCTAGCGCTTAAAATGATATATCCAGCAAGATCCACTAGATTGTCCTTGGTTTTTGACCAGGCACACAATACCATATTGAATTGAGACAACCAAAACCTAAAGAATCAGCAAAATGTGTTTTCAAATTCAATTGTGAAAATCAAGTTAAGGAGTGGACTACACAACGTGTCTCACACATTCTAAATCAGTTTGGTTGCTCTGCTATTAGCCGTTGTATATTAGAAAAATGGATCATGCAGAAAAAATGAACAAGTTGCGTTTGGCTAAGTCAATAACCAACAAACATTCACTAATCGCTCTCTCATGAACATTGTTTCTCAGCAGTTGAGGGAGGAATAACCAAACCCCCGTCACGCTCACAAACGCTAGAACCGCAAAACCCGAAAGAGCCCGGTGTGGTGGTCTCCACTGCAGTGTTCTCTTCACCACTATCTCTGTGGTGGTCGCAACACCGTGCAACACAAAGAAACAAGTGACCTCCCAAGTTGGAGGCAGACGGATTGCGTAAAAGTAGATCAGCTCGTGCATTAACCCCGAGACAATGAACGAGGCCATGACCCCGACCAACACAGCTTTGTCTGAACCGAGAAAACGTGTTGAAAAACGCTGAACCGGGACGTGGACGGTTGAGCGTAGGACAGCTGAAACCATGAGGTTCCATCTGCGGCTCCAGAAGTCTTGTAGGGAGGTGGCTAAGTAGGGCTCATTGAACACTGGCTCAATGTCACACCCAAGAAGAGTAGATACTACTGCCCCTACAAACACAAGGGCAAGTTCCACCTCAAGGTAGATATGGAGACAATAGATGATCAAGACAAGGAAGTGAGGCCAACCGTCGCTGTATTCGTAAACATGTAATAAGACACCAACTACCAAAACTTTGATAGCCAAAACCCATTTAGGCATAGGTTCATTATTATGAGAAGGGGTTCGCCTGATTTTGATGGGGAAACAAGCCAAGCAGATGAAACGGGGGAGATTAGGGGGAAGTGGGCATAAAGGTCCTTGATCAAAGGCAAAGAGAAGAAGCTTGAAGTTTGCAAGCCATGAGATGAAAAGAGCTGTAAAGCCGCAACAGTGCACAGAAGAGAGGAACAGAGGAAGAACAAGAAACAGAAAACAGATGGGAAGAACAGAGAGGAGACGAAGAACGCCTTTAGAGATTCGAGATGATACGTAATAACAGTAACAGATGGAGATTAAGGCAGAGATCCATACCTCGATTAAGTTTCTCAACTCTTCTTCCATTCCTCAGATCTGTTGTACTTTCCTTTTTTTTTTTTTTTTTTTTTTTTGTGTTGATGAAATATCACCACAAGAATGAATGACATAAAAGTTTGAAGACAATATAGAAGATGGCTTTTAATAATATTATAATGCCCCCACTCGCTAGACATATGAGTGGAAGAGAAAACTATAGATAGATAAAATATCTACTAAACTACTAATGCCGGAGATACAAGGAAAATGAGAGCTGGTCCTAGTCGTTAATCCAACCGCCAGATCCACCAGTATAAGGATAGTTCGGGCCAGGGGGAAAATTCATTGGACTCATCCTAAAGTCTCCAGGAAGGCCAGAAGGATCATAGAAACTGTGTCCACTAGGTTGGATTGGAGGCTGAGGTGGGAAAGAGTTCATCCTCTGGTAATTCATCTCATCAAAATGAGGGGCATATCGTGGTAGAACTGGGAATGTATTGTCCATCAGACTTGGAGGGGGAGGTGCTAACATGGGTTCCAACTGACCACTGTACCGTGGCAAATACCCTCTTGTATCCATCCCTCTTCTGAGGTCAGGGTATCCTCCGTAATCAAACATCTCATTAGGAGCATTCCTAGGAGCTGGTGCCGCTGGAAACTGATCCGGTATGTAAGGAGGATCCGGCATTCTGTAGCCTCCACCAATACCATACTTAGCAGCAAGACCATCGTCGAAATGGGACATGCATTCACCAAAAGATGGTTCAACCGTATTTGCTGGTGATTGACGAACAGTGTAGGTATCGTCTCTAGAAGATCCCGGCCTATTCCGCGTCTCTTCAGGTTTCCCAACCCTCTGCAGTTTGCTATCGGATTCTCTAACAGCCTTTCCCAAGTTACTTTTTGTCCTTGTTATTTCAGGCAGAGATGCTTCTACAAACTCGTGAGATCTTTGAGGCGTCGTGGTGTTGGAAAGTGATTCGCATACTGCGTATATATCATCAGAAGACCTCACAGGACTCTGCCAACCAGATGTCATCTCGGGGTTTCTTCCTTCAACGCCGTCCAGTCCTCTATCTAACTCTCTTTGATCCTCTTCCACGTCATTAGAATCCACCGACTTCCTAAGCATCCTACCAGAGTAGTCTTTGGTCTTTTCCTCCTTTTCCAGCTGACTTCTCCTTGGCAAGTCATCTGACTGATGATTTACAAATGCTACTGTTTCCCGTGCTTCGATTTTCTCAGAGAGCAGAATGTTATGAACACACTCAGCTACTTCGAGTTCATCTATTTCCGTGGGAACGTCTTCGTTGTCCAATCTGGTATTCTCACCACTTTCAAAAGGACTCTCTCTCGGCACAGAATTAACATAATTAACATGGCATATGCCATCAGAAGCTTCAGGTGGATGCATAGATGCGTTTGCTTCTTCTTCAGTGTCCTTTAACTGTGAGCTCCCCACATCCCTAGACAAATGGTAATGCTTTTCTGCAATTTTCCTGTGCTCGGCAGCAAAGTCGGACCGACTCCAGAGAGAAAGTGGTGGAGAAACTTTATTCCAGCTGTCCAATCTACTGTCGTCGTTATTGACAGATCCAGGCAGGTAAAATGACTGAAGGGAATAAAAAACAAACAAACTCAAGCAAGGCTCAACCTCTAAGAACAAGATCAGAGAGGCAAACAAAAAATCACGAATAATTTACCTGTCCAGATAGGCATGTCTCATCCTCCCATATAAGCACATAATCCCCATTTTTATCTAACCTGTTGAGAAAAGTGACAATTAAGTAGAAAGAGAGAGTGTAGTTATTTTAGTGTTCTGAATCGTATAGACGAGCAGATGACATAGATGGAAACTGAAACCTACCTTTCAGTCTCGGGAGGAACAATGAGGATGAGAATCTTTGGGCGAAACTGAAGAGCCTTAGTAACAAAATCATTTGCACGAGAAGCATTGACTCCAAACGGTGGATTTAGCCCCATAATCTACTCATCATATTGCCAAATATATAGATAATCAGATACTACTCAAATTATTCTTGCACATAGTTCAAAGTTTAGAAAGGGAACTCTCAACATACCAGTCTTGAACCTTCTTCCAACTCATCTTTCCCTACAGTCATCCAATCTCTTCTCTCAAAATTGAAATCATTCTGGAAGTAAAAACAAACAAGTCAATGAGTAATCCTAGAAGACTAATCAGTAGAGCAGATAAGACTTTACAGCTCATGACGATAGCAGGTGCTCAAGTCATTACCTTCGCTTGAAAAAGATCAAAGTTTTTATATGAGCACTTCTTCCCCGTTTCTTCAAGCTTCACTTTCATCAGAGGGCTAAAGTCATTCGCACCGCAACAGAAGTCGACAATCTGTTGGAAGAGATACCAGAAACCAGGCATCATTGATCATACTTTAGAAATAAATAAGAAAAGCAGACAAAATAGTAAAACTAAACCCCAAAAAGATAACGTTTCTGATCAAGTCTCACCATATCACCATCTTCTGCATACCAATGGAGCCTATCCACAATCTGCAGGAAAAAGTAATAATAAGGTCTGATCAGGGAACAAGCTACAGATACAGGAGTTAGAATGTGACAGATAGCATAAACCAACTTTTTTTGGCACTAGTAATGGAGGTGATAACACATAATAATCCTCACAGAAAACAGTGTAAGTCAGTCGCTAATTGAAAGACGTTAACAGCCTACATTTAACAAACAATTTCTCCTTAACAAATGTTCTTTCTCAGTTGCTGATTTCAGTTTTTAAGTGTGAACCAACAATCCTTACAACTTACAGATTGTCTGGACCTTAATATTATTTATGCTTTTGGAAAGATAGATCACCTGTTGAAGTTTGTCGGGTTTAGTAAAATGACGACCAAAGGAGGTATAGCGTGCACCATGGAGAAAAGGAGCCAGATAAACTTGGAGCTTATCCTGAAGCAAAACAAACAAACATATTGAGGATTGGCCAACTGACAGCTACTGCAGTGTATAAAGATATCCTTTATTCTAAGGCTTGAAATGTAGAGAATCGAATCTACAACTGACAGCTACTGCAGTGTCTAAAGAGCTAGGAATCTGACCTTCCACTTGAGGATTTGGCTCAGAACCTCTGGCTCACAAACTGCTTTTGCATCCTCAATGTTTCCTCCTTCCTCAAGCCTTTTTAGTGCTGTTCTGATAGCCTGAAGAAACAAAATTTGAAGAGTCATAAATGAGGCGCTAAGAGTAGCTAGACAGGGATCGGGTTTAGCTTTCTAGCCCACCTGAACTGAGCCCGCTACCTTCCCCATAGTGATCGTCTTGTCCAAAGCATTCTTTGTGGAGTTTGAATACCTATATGGATTCTTGTATTTCTTTAAAACAGTTTCCATACTTATTTCTTCGGTGGATTTTTTCATTATTGCCAAGAGCCTACATTGGGATAAATAGATACCATGGAAAAGAAACTTATTAATAGGTCCACAGCAAATTTTCAGGGGAAAAAAAAATGAAATTTTGAAATAAAAATATACTAACCTCCTTTGAGAGTCCATGTCTAGTATAGGAACTTCACTTCCTGGTTCCTTGGAGGCAACTGAGTCAGACTTATTATGCTTCCTATCAACTGGAACCATCCGCCCAGGTTTCACTGGAGCTTTGCGTGCATCGTTCAATCCTACCTTATTTTTTCCAGCTTCACGTGGCTCATTCACTTCCAACTTCTTCCTGCCAGCTTCACGAGACTCTCCATATTCCATCATCTTCTGGGATTTGTTTGGCCCTAAGTTAAACGCTCTGGACGGATGAATTTCCTTCCGTTTCCTCAAATGATCTGGTACAGACGAGACTAATCCAGGCTTCTTCGCGGAGACACCATCTTTTGAAGAAGGAAGCGAACTTCTAAATGGTTTTACAGCAACTTTTCTACAAGTTTCTCGTGAGGCAATCTCATTAATCTTAGGTCTCGCCATATCTCTACCCACATGTGATTCCAATATCTTTCTTTTATGTGTCACTAAAACCTTCTGCTCTTCTTCAAAAGGAAATTTAACATGGTCCCTAACCGGTGTCAGGAGCTCCTCATCTATCTCATGTTCTCTAAGCAAGGGAAATCATTCAAAATAAGTTTCTGAAGGTAAATCTAATTTTCAATTGCCACAGAAGATAAATCACATAATTCTTACTGGCAATATATGAGTACACGGTTGTGCAGGAGACCTTCCCATGCCCTTGTAACTATATCCTCGTCATCATCATCTTCAAAAGAAATTACTCTAGAAACCAACAAACAGTTATTCAAATAGATTCAAGAGTAGGAATAGCAAATGAATGACTAATAAATTAATGTATACCGTGGCAGGCATTTTCTGTGGTAGGACTTTGGACAACGCCGGCATACAGCAAATTGCAAGTTAGGGTCAGTCTTAACCTCCCCGTTGCCACAGACACTGCATTTGTGCAATGGGCATGTAAACTCTCCTGCAATTATTTGTTTCTCGAGTGCTTCATCCTCTGCTTTACTTCCTAAACGTAGTTGCTTTGTGACACAACGAGGATGGTAAAAGTAGCCGCATGTGGCTGACACACATTGGAAAACCTAAGAATATGTTTAAATTAAATGCAAAGCTCACCAATTAGTTGACAGATACCATTATTAACAAAACTCGTCTGAGCAGCATTCAACATTAGAGATCAATAATTTCATACCTCTGCTTTCCCAGAAGAGTTATCAGAGGAGCCAAGCTTTCTGCAGATATAGCATTGATGTATCTTATGCTCACAGTTTGGGCAATAGTATTTCTGAATTGCCTGGCAAATGATTCATAAACAACAATAACATTAACTCCATGCTTACAAATGCAGGAAATTTTTTAACAAAAACGATTAGATAATTGGACAAGAAAACCAAGTCGTTCAGAAATATTCAGAACTAATAAGAACTAAGAAGTTTTATATATGACATACTTCCACTCGCATCTTGGTGAAGCCAAGAGAAGCACAAAGTGAATCTTCACCATCTTTTTTGGTAGCATGGAATGATCTCAGGCAGCTTCCTTCACAACTGCACAAAGCAGAAAATTGTTCATCTGGTTCAGGGAAATACAACACATAACATGTAATAAAACAGTGGATCTTAATAAACCTTCTAGGCCAGAATTGTCTCCAACGCCAATTCAGTTTTCATAACATATTTTTGGAAAAGATGATGTAAACGCCCTAACACAAACAGAAGGTATGCTTGATTTTAAATTAACAAAGGAATTTGTTTTAGACGCTAAAAGTTGTAGACCATTAGGAGAAAATACAAAGTAGATGTAGAAGTAAATGCCAACAAAACCGCCAAAAAACTAAGTGAGGCCTGGTTCAAATAAAGAAAGTAAAAGGTGGAAGACTTATTCTGCAAAGAACTTGCAGAGAAAATCAAACTAAAAGATAAATATAACAGCAAGAATACATACCACAAAAGCTGGCCACCATTGTCACAGATTGCACAAACAGACTCGAAAAAATCATCGTCTTCATCATCCGATTCATCTTCATCTGAAGCTAAAGTTGTATCATAATCTCCAACTATGAAATCATCCTTTGGATTTTCCTAATAAATTATAGCAAAGTTAGCTGACAGTAAGACCATGTGAAAGAAAGGGAAAAGGCACATGAGGGAAAAAGAGTGCTCAAGAGGAAATAAAAATCGAACCTCATCAGGTAATCTCTTCTTGGTAGGCTTCTTTGCAAGAAATGCAAGTATGAACTAGTCACACAAGAAAGAAAAGCTTCACAGGATTAGGAAATAATCACAGTAAGAATATGATACACATACAGAAATCATTCATTCCAGAAAGCAAACTATAATTCAGCAAAAGAAAAAGAAAAGAGAGAAAGCGAATTCTCCCAACTAACCTTTGATTGGGCCAGATTAACATCTCGTTTAACAGCTTCAGCGATTAAATCAGTGTGATCCACCAAATCGTTCTGTGATGGCTTCATGTCGTATGCCCTTAAACAACATCGAACCACATGAGTTCAAACAACCAAAAGATTGACAATTCCAGATATAAGAAGAAAATTAATCACTCACTTGAAACTCTTAGATAAATGCTCCCAGAGAGATTTCTCAGACGCTTGTTGATTCCTCCTAAGAAAATGAAGGGAGTGAACCGTTATCAAAACACTTCTTATCAAATCCTCAAAGCTTTTCCTCGGCTTCTCGAGCTTAATCCACTTATTGTCCTTGGTAAGAACGGAAATCTCCGGTCTGAAGTTCTTCAAGTCGAATCTCCACGCCTTGACAGGTCGGTAAAGAGGCAGAAGACCATTCTCCGCTGTTCCTCGCAGGTAGAGACCAGCTGCATTCCCATCTGCTTTCTCCTTATCGCTCCACTGGATAGGAAGGCGAGCAAACGACACCGGAGTTTTGTCGTCATCTTCAAAGTAATAGCCTGTAGCGGATTGAAGAACAAAGTCTTCTTCATCATCATCATCATCAATGAAAGCCATTATCCCTCACGCACAAACCTAGTCAAATTCAAAACCCAAATTACAATCAATTTGAGCCAGATATTAACGGGAAAGGAGGAAATTCCAAAAACTATCCCTCTAAACCCTAAGCAAATCGGAATTCAAATTTCGAACTAGGGTTTTTCGACCAATAAACACACACTGGATCGACAGAAAAAGAATCCCCAAAAAAAAAACCGACAAACGAAGACTAAGACCCAAGGATTTATTTATTTCCCCCAAAAAATCGAACACAGCGAAATCGAAGAATTGGACGAATGGAAAACACCGATTTGAAGAATAAGAAGAATAAAAAGCAAAACCTTGGAAACCCCTGACCTGACTCTCTCCAGGAACTGACGCAGACGAGAAACGAAAGACCGGCTCGCAAATTGGTGACTTATAAAATTTTCACGTCTATTATGTATGTATATACACATTCGCGCACGTGTGGGTTTTTTTTGTTTACTTAAAACTAAAAAGGCAAATTTTTATAATAATTCGATATTTAAAAACAAGGGAAATCACGAATAATGTGTCTTCTCTTATTAATCCTATTATAGTCTTTCTTTTTGTTCAGTCATGGTTATTTGGTTTTTAATAAGAAAATGTAATGTTATATGGTCACTCTCACTAGAGAAAATATAGGAAATTTGTGTTCATTTACCCAAAAAAAGAGGAATGTGGCATTTTTTCTTAATCAATTATGACATTTTCTTAAACAAAATGTTATCCTTTTTCAGTGGTAATATATAACAGAATTTTATTATTAACACAAACAGAGAAGATGTGTAAAAAACAACTCTGTTCCGGCAACTCTTCTGTCATGTCGCTTTATTCAATCTGAGACGGAGGTGATATCAGACAAAGTGTCTGCGTCATTGTCTTCATCGATGGTTAGGCTAGAGACTTCGCCGTTTAACGAGGAGACTTCATCTTCTCCGTTGACAGATGGAGCCGGTGAAGCATCAGTGCTTGTGCACGTCGTGGTTGTGCTATGACTCGATGAAGAATCCGAACTTGAACACGAACTATATGACGATGATGATTGTTTCTGAAGACTCCAAAACATTACACTTGCCGTTAAGATCAGTATCATCTTTTGATTCACCTGCATTGCAACACCGAATCCCCATTAACATAAAAAAACATTGATAACCTCATCGGATTTTGTATGTGGTGTCTGAAAGACGGTTGGTTCGTAAGATTTTTTTATTCTTCCTCTTTACCTCTACGATGTCTTCGGGTAACAAGAAAACCGAGCAACCGAGCTTTCTTGCTACGCTGACAATGTATGTAGCATTCATTCTCTTCTCATCGTCTGTATAAGTTTTCATAGCCAAAAATAACAATATAAGCGAATTGCGGTTTGAATGAAGTGGTAAGTCTAGGTAGAGAGAGTAACGGACCTGATTCACCCTTGGTGACAAGATTCCAGTTTACAACTCTTGGCTCAACCGCCCACAGAAGATCGAGGAAGAATAACCCGCTCGATAGACTCTTATCCTATTCAAGTTTATAAAGAGAGGTTTGATTCAACATAAAGCTTGTTCAGTGGAATTTTTGTTTGTTTTTATGAAAGTAGAAGATGAAACCTTGAAGCTTTCGATCTGCGATTTCCGTCCCATGATCCTGACTTTCCTGTTTGCCCAGCTCAGGATTTCTGTGTCAGTCATGTCTTTTCCTCGCGTTCGAGTTCGAAGATTCTTGAGAAGTTGCAGCATATGGGTTCTCATCAACTGCCATAAGAAGCCTGAGACATATATATACACATCCAATGTTGTAAAATTTCTAAGGCTTTATAGAGCATTTTCATGGAGACAAAACAATTTGTGCCTAGCTACGCAGGTAATTACCAAGAATAAGCTTCTTATTCCCTTGAACTATGTCATTTCCAGCTACATTTACAAGCGAGAATCTCATCTCTTTCCCAATCTTCACAACTTGATTGCAATTCTCTACTTTTCTGAAAGGCATTTTAATCGGCGGTCTTGAAGCATGCTTCCAGTTAACCGAGCCTGGATATATCTTGTCGACAACTTCCAGAAGAATCCATCTGCATCAAAAAGTTAAAAGGTATAAAGATCTAATAATTCATGGTTATTTCCTAAACCATCGCATCACTCCCTTTGTTTTATCAAAGACAACAAAGAGCTTACCCGTTTCTAACATCTTCAAACACATTAGTGACGTAACTTTCAATCCCGAGGCTGTTAATCCATAGCCTGTAACACCGTTCATCTCTGCAAGTCTGTAGATCTTCAGTCATCATCTCAGCAAAAGAGAACCTGCCATCGGTGCTTAGGCCATTCCTGCAGCAGGTACATATAAGTTAGTGTAAAAACCAGTGTAAAGAACTAAACCACTGTATTGTATATAAGACCTTTTACCGACCTCTCGTGAAATATCTGTGCCACAAATGCGAGATTTAAATAAGAAGATCCCTCAACTATCTCTTCTGCAGTCAAATATCGTTTGCAGTTCATTCTCTCTGCATGTTCAAGAACCATGTTAGCCCTTTCAAGATCATCCTTGGCATTTAGTGTAGCTGGGTCGCAATGCTCAGGTGCAAGAACATTGAGTAGATAAGCATAAGCTTGTGCATCCTGCATAATTAACAATCCCAACCATTAAGCTTGATTCTTAACTTAAGAATGAGCTTTTCTTTTTCATATTCAGATTGATATTACAAAAAATGGAAATGTGTTACAATCACTTGGCAAATCAGTACAACTTTTGAATGAAGAAAAAAAGGAGAAGTTCATAAAATTGCTTCTTGGCAAGCCATATTACCTTCAAATCCGAAGAAAAGTTTCCAACAGTTTTCTTGTAGCCACCTTTCTTGAGATGGAAGTTCATCCATTTGAGCAAGACTTTCTCTGGGGGTAATCTTAGAAATTCTTCGATATCCTGCAATAGATGGAAACTTATTATTACTGTTTGCTACAGAAATTCTTAATGAGATTTTGCAGATCATTACATCGTTGTCCTCCACCAACTCAACAAGCTGAGGCATCTTCTTCAAACTAAGATCAGCGAGCAGTTGAATCTGCAGCTTCCAACATTAGTTAGTAAAAATCATCAAGCACAAAAACAAAGAGAGATGCGTGCAGCAGGTAAGCGTGGACCTTTATGAGTTGTGAGATCAATCCAAGCACCAGATGAGGCTGCAAAAACAATAAAACCTCCATGGTCAGAATCTTCTATATTATGTTTCACTGAAAACTAAGGAAGCAAAACATACTCGTCCTTCAGCCAGGTCCTGAGTCCCAATATTAACCACACTGCAGCCAACAGCTTTCGCAGAGTTGAGACAGAGCGTGTGATTCTCATTTCTCTCCCATGGGTTAAGCACCCTTTTCGTGTTGATTGCTCGTTCATCTATTGTCCCAGGAACTGCTATATTTATAAGCTTACTGTGCCAAAGAGGAAAAAAGAGAGCATTAAGTGAATACCCAGCAACCAAATGTAGTAATGTAAAGATGAGATCCAACACAAAAATTTGCTCATTACCATAGAAGTACACCATCTTTGACAAGTTCATATAAATCATTCGAATCCGGATCCAAAGGAAGAAACTGCACCAAAAACGGGTCATCTCCGAGATATCTGTTAATGTGATGAACAAAAGAACCCTTCTCTGACTGATTTATAGTATGAAGGGTCGTAGTGCCGGCTTTAAGAAACGAAGATGAGTTCTTATGACCACCAGATTTATCAGCAGCTTTATCTCGCAGGTTAAGATATATCTGCACCATTGTTTTTTTTCCTTTATCAATCCAAAACCACAGTACACCCATCGAAGAGAGGGAGAAAGATGACAAAACTAACCCTGAGAAACGATTCAAAATCAAGATCCTCGGATGCAAGATCAGAACCCAAATCTCCCAAGATTTCTCTAATCTCTTTCTCCTTAAATGTAGAACTAAGTGACTTGACCTTGACCAAAACAGGTGGAAGATCCTCTGATGTAATCTTACTGCTCTGGTTCTTCAACGACACAAACTAACACAAATCCAAATCAAACGAGATTATATTGCATCATCCATTGAAGAAACAACGAAAGAGAGGAGTTTGTTTACCTTGGAATTGAGACTCCGAAGCTCGACTTGTGTGAGCTGACTTTGTAGCCATGAATCCGAGACGATAACACCCTCGAAACCAGACATCTCCCCCGGGAAGAAAATCTCGTTCTAATCTCTCTGCAAAAGAAACTAACGATTGTGAAACCCGATTACAACGATCCAAACCAGACTCATACTTAAAATAGAGAAATCAGGTATTACAACAAGATTCAACTCGATAACCCAACAGTTTTTTTTCCCACATAGATAAGAAAGCAACGTGACGTGACTTCCATTAGGCAAAAACAGAAAAATCCAGAAATCACAATGAAGAAGACGAAATCACGACAATCACTAATATATCGAACAATGTATCGAGATTCGCGTTCTCACTCTTGAAGAAGACGAAATCACGACAATCGATACCAATGTGAAGAGAGAGAGGATCGTAATTTGCTTCGGGTGAGAGCAAAGCGACTAAGAGAATGCACACCTGTGATATTTCGTGGGTATTATAAGATAAAAAAATAATAACTTTTTACTTAATTTTATTCAAAAAATACTCTTTATCTCCATTTTACTCAACTTTTAGTAATTTATATTTAAAAATACTCATTTCCTCCTATTGATACCCTCTCTCTAATAATAACAACAATCTCCTTTTTTACTCAAATTTTATTAATTTTATATTTAAAAACATTTTATCTTTTTACAAAAAAACATTCTATTTCCGTCTATTTCTCAAATTTTAATAATTTTATATTATATGATACCTACGAAATATCACGGGTGTGCATGCTCTAAGGAGGAGAGAGAAAGGAAGAAAACGAGTTATGGTGGGGGAAAATTGAATGCTTCGTGCAGAATCGCGAGTAGGGTTTTGAATTTTTTATTTATACTCGCTTTGAGATGATGACACGTGGAGGAACGGTGGACCTCACGGTATTAACGACTTGTGTAAGTGTCACAAATTGAGACCACAATTTATTTTTCTGCATTTTCCTTGCTGAAATAAATGCTATTAAACATAGATTTTCTTATTTATTTAGCATCTATTGAATGATTTTTGCAGACAAAATATGTACGAGTATAAGCAAGAAGTTATGGCGACTAACCAGAAATTATGTTTGTTTGTAATCTTTATATTTTTGGGAATATTAAATTTGTAACCAGATCTTCTCGACCGACCTTTTTTTCTATTTTCTTTTTAAGCCCATGTGTGTGCTACGCACGTCGGCCAACGTCATATAACAATTATGTAATTAAGAAACTTCATTCTGTAATTAAAAAGGCACAGGTAAAAAGTCTTTGTGGCTTTGTGCTAATTAATTTGATTAATATTAGTATTTTTTTTTTTTTTGCCAGGTTGGTATCTAAACAATTCATTTTTAAATGATATTTACAATTTAGTAAAAAAAAAAAAATATATATATATATATATTAGTTTCTGTTGGAGCTGGATTTCACCATTAGAAATCCGGTCCACTAATCTTAAAATATAATCAGATTAGATTATATTCGACATTTGGGCCTCAAACCCAGAACCACGCTAACACTTAGAGAAAGGTCAACAGATTCTTTGATCTTGTTGGATCCAAATAACTAATCCGTTAATCGCCGGAGCTGAAGATTCTATGACCGAGTAACTTAGCCGAGATGAACAAAGTCAGCGCCGCTCAACGGTTCTTGGGGAGATCCCGACAATTTCGGAGGGTATATCAGAACGTGCCCTAGATATCCGGCGACGAGGAGAGATTCACGGAGTTGAACCGTTTAGCTCAGAGGAGTATACATAGCTAGCTCTAGAGCCGAAATGACTAACTTTTTCCTTACGTTTACACTCAACCACACTTTAGCTCATCACACTTGTTCTAGCTAAAGTTTTTTTTGTATACTTGATCGAATATCAATATAAATTTATTTCCGTTATCTTGATCTCGATCCTAGTTAGATTTATCGACATTTCTTAGGGCTAAAGTTTCTTTCCTGAATTCACATATAAATTCTTAGTGCGGAATATAGCTTCCCCATTTGGCGC
Source organism: Draba incana (assembly GCA_963576765.1). Lineage (NCBI taxonomy): Eukaryota > Viridiplantae > Streptophyta > Magnoliopsida > Brassicales > Brassicaceae > Draba > Draba incana. The sequence goes on from OY755205.1 coordinate 27,077,761, forward strand.
CGACTAAGGGGAAGAAATACAATCGTCATACACAGAAGTCTAACCTCGAACCTACCGTGACAAGAATTGATACCACCAACGCTCAAGAGTCAACCCAGATCAACAACCTACTGATTGTTGATCTAGAAACACGAGACGTATCCGAGGTGGTAATTAACAATCAGCCAGGAACCAACCAGGACCAGGTAGCGGCCAATGACCAGCCTTGATCAAACCAAAACCAAGTGTTCCCGGTTGAGGACTCTCCCGTGAGCGCAGAAACAGCGGATCCAAACGCTCAACCCGGATCCGCAACAACTACCACCATCGTGCTTGCGCCCCTATGTAACTAAGCATAATAATAGTAAATGAAATGCAAGATAAGATAGACAACTAAGAAAAGTCAAACAAAAGTCAACTAAATTAACCTAAGATGATCAAATGGATCTTGGGTAGAAATCATAGATCATGAGTGGATAACATGTAATAAATGATGCAAGGTTATTCAATCTAACAATTCCAAGTCATGAGACCGGTTTATCTAGATTAATCCACTTCTGTGGCACTAATCACTTCCATAATCCAACAAATCATCATTTACTTCCGCATAGAGAATTAATCAAAAATTAAGAAGAATCCATTCGTCATGCTCATATAAGTCTATAAATCTTACCTACACATCAACTTCCGTCAGGTAGGGCTCGATAAACATAATTAAAGTTCTCACAAACACCTTCCACGCGTGAAAAGACCATGATCAAGTTTTAGGTTAGCTACTTCTAAATCTAGCATTTTGAACACCTTAATCAAAGGAAAAACATAAATAGTATCCCAAAGCATAAGCATCATTAATCATTCATTAAACAACCTAAATCTAGTCCTAACCATTTCCAACAAGAAGACTAGTTCTTAAGCATGATGAAGAGCAAGGAGAAATGATATGCTCAAATTAGACATTTGAACTACTCTCTCAAATTAAGAGATCACTGTAGTACTTAGGGTTATCGAATCCACAGGGAATCAGATTACACAATAGATTTAAAACGTTCAGATTATGCTAAGCAGAAATATTGTAAAGTAAATTGCAGAAACAGTAAATCAGGATTATAGCAAGCGATTTAAATTCAATAAAAGAGAAACGCTAAGCCTTAGGGAATTTGCAGGAATAAATCCAAATTAAAGAATAAATTTACTAATGGGATTGATGAAGTGCAAATCTAGAACTCAAAACACTGTTGTAAAGTAAATCAACTGTCGTTGCAAATATTATCTATGTTTAAACCCTAGAAGACCAACTGTCGTTGCGAAATCAGATTAATTTAAACAAGCAATAAAATCAGGTTTGATTGTTCACAAAGATCCAAAGCTAACTGTCGTTGCGAATCGAATCTTTGCTCACCTATGATTCAGTTCATGTAGTTCAATAATGTTGTCGCATCTACTAAACAACATAGGATATCTAATTCAGGCCTAAATCAGAATTCAAAGCAATCAAGGTGAAGAATATATAAATATGATGCAAAATCCCAAAAGTAAATAAATTCAACAACTCTTCATTATCCTTTGAAAAATCCCTAAAACCTAACTAGGAAATTACTCAGACATAAACATGAATAATAATTCCCTAGTATAAAATATCTAATAGAAAATAAAGCATAGCTTAAACAATGGTTGAAAACACATATTTATAAGGTACAACACCGTCTGGGTCCAATTGCAAACATTTGGGCTTTTCTGGCGCGAAAACGGAAATCTTCCAAATCTGAATTTCTGGTTCGTCTGAAGGTCGTGTCGATCGACACTGATAATATGTCGATCGACACCCATAAATCCTTCGTGTCGAGCAACACTAAGTCCTTGTCGCTCGACATGCTCTGCATTTCTTCAATCCGAACTTGCAACTTTATCTACTCATTTCGTAATGCTCCATAAAGTTCCAGTAAACACCAATTAAATCCAAACGTCCTAATACCTAATTAAAACACCAAAGACTCGAAAAACACGGAAAAGACTCTAGATAAACAAACTTATATCATGGCTAAAAACCATAAAAACTATGATATATCAATAAACACATGAACATAAGAATGTTTATCATCAAAACTAAAATTAGCTAAGAGATAAGCATGATTAGAGATGTGAAATGATTAAGAAACTTCCATAACATTAAAAAGATCCAAATCCATGAAAACAAGATGAAGAATCCTAGAGAAAATTAAATGCATAAACATAAAGATAAATGGTGAAGAATCCTCCTTTAGAGTGGAATGATAAACATGAAAATCATCTCCAAATCATCATAAAAAGAGTTTGGATCTAGCCAAACTCGAGATAGAAGGAAACTTAGGGTTTTAGTGTGCTTAGAGACATATATATAGGAAAAGAGAAGTGTACCCGGGTCAACCCGGGACAAACCGAGTCAAAACTTGGATTTTAGACGAAACTGCATCCCGACGGACCATCTGGACCGACCCCTGCACAGGAAACGGTCGGTCAGATGCTTGCAGAAGCTCCTCTTCGAAACTACTCCTCCGACCGACCCTGCCGACCAACTTTTGCACCAAAATTTACCGGTCGGCAGCTGGCAGAATGACTACTTGCTCTGTTTTTCATTTTTTCTTGTTAATCTTTCACCGCATGAACCGCCGTAGCTCCTAGACTCCATTAGTACCTGAAAATGCATAAAATATGCGATGCAATGCAAGAAAACTCATAATGGACTCTAAGACCACACTAGTTCTAAATGATGCAGAAAACCGAAGAAAACATTCGAATTCTAAGCGAAATGCAAGCGAAAGCTAAATAAAATAATAGCTAAAATAGGTCTAAATATGGTTACATCAACTGCGTACGCCACACGATATATGATGTTCAACCCTAACCTGAGGAATGGACCGCGGATCTAGCTGGTCCGAGCTAGCAAAACACCTCCGCAGGGGGAACGAAAGATCCTTACCTCCTCCTCCCCTACTCAATAGGACAAAGCCAGCTCCGTCAGTATGGGTAGGACAAACATCGCTCATGGGGAACTCCCAGAATAACCCAGTTCGAACTCCAGCTGATGAAATTAAGATGACTAAAAACGTCGATCCCACAGCTGGAGAAAACATCTTCGACATGAACACTTTTTATAAATACGCTGAGCAGACGTAGGCGAGGCTGCAATGCATGTGGTCGTGTGTCCAGAAAGCTACTAGCTCAGCTCTGGACATCGATCGAGTGATCGAAGACACTCGATAAACACCATTTACACACATGATAGCTAATACACCTATCAGAGATATTGGGGAAATTAGACTCCCAAAATTCTTTGGGAACAGCGATCCCAAAGCCCACATAAGAGTATTCCGGCTTGCTGTAGCAAGAGCTTACCATGCCGATAACGAAAGAGAAGTAAGGCACTGCAGGTTATTTTCTGAAAGCCTGACAGGCCCTGCCCTTGAATGGTTTGGGAATTAGACAGTTGTTATATTGACATCTTCGAGTCCTTGATCGCATTATTCCTCAAACAGTACTCCATATTCATTGATGCAAGAGCTTCCAAAGCCAACCTCAGAAAGCTGACCCAAGGGCCTGAGGGACCCCTTAGGGATTATATTTTGGACTTCAAAAGAGGACATTTGACCAAAGAGGGCTGATACCTCTAACGAGCAAGCAGCACTAGAAGTGCTGAAGAACGGCATATGGCCCAAATCAAAATTCCGAGAGGAACTCACCGACAACCTTTTCGTGCCACTCAATGATGCATTGCTCAAAGAAATCTTCTTTGCTATTCTCGAAGAAGAAACAACTGTTCTAGAAGAAAAATATATAAATTTTGCAGGTGCCCCTGGACAACAAGAGCCCAAGAAGTTCATCAAAAACTATGGAAAGGGCCAGCATGCATACACTATCGACCATTCACAGCAAGGCAAGAAATTTAAGTATGAGGAGACGAAGTATTGTACTCACCATGGCAAAAGAGGACATTTGACAAAAGAGGGCTGATACCTCGCTGACCTCAAGGGATAACAAAAGAAAACTGCTGAACCAGCTCAGCAGACATCACCGGTCAAAGAAAAACAAGTTGAGGTCGAATCTCCACCTTCCGAAAAGCCCAATAAGAAGAAATCAGCGGCAAAACGAGAAAGACCCGTCGAAGAGACAAACCAAGTTCAAACACCACCTGCATCTAGGAAGCAAATTCACCTAATCTTTGGAGAGCTAAGCATTTGCGGTGGCTAGATGAATTTGGCCCTGACCCCACCATAAGCTCGGAAGAAATCGGTCAGCCCTTGAATGAAGATATCGCGCGCCCTTAAGGGTCTAAACAATCTAGTCCCAGCTAAACGGGTCGACTTCATCCTCGGAGGATCAAAATTGTGCAGAGATTCAATAAATTCAATCAGAGCCCATCAAACCAGGGCCAGCACAACTCACATACCCCCAACTGCATTCATGGGAGTAGATCACCAAATCGCTTTTGCAGAAAGCGAAACAACGCACCTAGATAAGCAACATGGCGTTGCTCTAGTATTCTAACTCAAGATATGTGGAAGCCTAGTTTCGAGAGTAATGATAGAAACTAGCAGCTCAGTCGATCTGCTATTCCACGACGCTTATAAGAAAATGAGTCTTAACGACTCGGACTTGCAAGGCCAAGGCACACCGCTAACTGGTTTTGCAGAAGAAATGACTTATTCCATGGGAATGGTCTACCTCCCGATGGAAGTAGAAGGAGTCCATAAGTTTATGGATTTTGTTGTAGTATATCGCCCAGCTCCATTTAACGCAATACTTGGTCGACCAGGGATATACACCATGAAAGTCGTACCTTTAACATATCACCAATGCGTTAAATTCCCTACTCCTAACGGAATTGTAACGATCAAAGGAAACTAGAAGATATCTAGGATCTGCTACCTAACTGGGCACAAGCAGATCGAAGAAAACACCAAATAGCAATTACATTAGCGGGAAAAGCAAAACCTACGTCAACCCGCAAATCATAGCAACCCTCAGCTGATCAAACCTCGACAAGATTTAGTCACACAAGTCTGCATTGACGAAGCTCACCCCGATAAATGTGTCAAGGTCGGAGCTGACCTCCCCAAACCGATCAAGAAGAAGTCAGTCAACTTCCTCAAAAAGAACGCCAACTCCTTCGCACGGAGCACCTCGGACATGAAAAGAATTAGCATCGACGTTACATCTCACAAGCTGAACGTCGATCCTACTTTCATACTAGTCAAGAAGAAAAGACTCAAGTTAGATCCCAAGTGAGCTCAAGCCGTCAACGACAAAGTATAATGCCTACTGAAAGTTGGATCAATCAGGGAGGTCAAGTACCCGGACAGGTTAGCCAACCCTGTAGTAGTCAAGAAGAAAAATAGAAAATGGAGAGTGTCCATTGATTTTACCAACTTAAACAAGTCATGTCCAGAGGACAACTTCCCACTTCCACACATCGACCGCCTGGTCGAAGCTACAGCTAGACACCAGCTGTTATCCTTTATGAATGTCTTCTCCGGTTACAATCATATCCTAATGAATCCTGATGACCAAGAAAAGATTGCATTCATAACGGATCGAGGAACCTATTATTATAAGATTATCCTCTTTGGACTAAAGAATGCAGGAGCTACCTATCAACGACTGGCCAATAGAATGTTTGCCCAGCAGCTCGGTAAAAGCATGGAAGTTTACATCGATGTTATGCTGGTCAAGTAAGCAGATCAAATGACCACCTTGCCCACCTCAAGGAGTGCTTTGCAATCTTTAACCAGTACTGGATGAAACTGAACCCCGCTAAGTATTCCTTCGGAGTCTCTCACGAGATTTCCTAGGCTACCTAGTCACAAAGCGAGGGATAGAAGCCATTCCTAAGCAAATCAGGACATTCCTAGAAATGGCATTTCCTAAGTCAACCAGTGAGGTGCAAAGATTAACCGGACAGATAGCAGTGCTGAACCGCTTCATATCCAGGTCCACAGACAAGTGTCTCTAATTTTATCAGTTGCTAAAAGGCAACAAGAGATTCAACTAGGACGCCAGCTGCGAGAAAGATTTTAAACAGCTAAAAGCTTACCTCAGCAAACCACTTATATTAGCATAACCGGTAGAAGGAGAACCCTTATACCTCTACATTGTTGTATCACTAGCTGCTGTGAGTGGAGTGCTAGTCTGAGAAGAGCAAAACAAGCAGAAACCAATTTTCAACATAAGTAAATCATTGGTAGATGCATAAACCAGTTACCCAGCCATGGAAAAACTTGCATTGGCAGTAGTGATCTCAGCTAAGAAGTTGGGACCATACTTCTTATCACACGCAATTTTGGTGATGACCTCTCACCATGTAAGGAAAATTCTACACAGTCCTAGCCAGTCAGGAAGGCTATCCAAGTAGGCTAATGAGCTCAGCGAATATGACCTCGAGTATCGCAATAAAACAAGCGCCAAGGCCCAAGTCCTAGCCAATTTTGTAATCGAGCTAGCACCTCAAGCAATCAACAGAATTGAACTCGAAAAGATGTGGATGCTTCACGTTGACGGAGCTTCCTCCAAACAAGGATTCAGGGTCAGAGTAAAACTCACCTCCCCAGCTAGAGATGTATTGGAACAGTCCTTCCGACTAGGATTCTAAGCCTCAAATTAGTCCTGGGATTTTGGATACACGGTTCGGGTCGGGTCGGGTATTTCGGGTTTTGGGTTTTTTGGATATAGGTGTTTAGGACCCATTAGGGTATTTAAAAATTTTGGGTCGGCTTTGGTTCGGGTCCATTCGGGTTCGGGTCGGGTCTGAGTTTTAAAATAGGACCCATTAGGGTAATTTTTACCCTAAATACTAAAAAAATATACTATGTTTTCAATTTACCCTAATTTTTTTTTGGATTTACTATGTTTTAGTTATTTTTTATACAATTTTTTCCCAAAAAAACCCGAAAATGACTAAAATTCTATAAAAGTACTTGATTATTTTTTATGTTTTGGGTATTCGGGTACAAGTTCGGGTAGGGTCTTTTTGGGTATAGGTGTTTAGGACTTATTAGGGTATTTGAAAATTTCGGGTTCAGTACGGGTTGGGTCCTCTCGGGTCGGGTCGGTTCGGGTCCGTCGGGTTCGGGTTTTAATCCCAGGCCTACCTCAAATAATGAAGAAGAATACGAAGCCCTTCTAGCCGGACTGAGACTAGCTCTCGGGATGAGAGCTAGGGAGCTAAGCGCGTTTAGCGACTCCCAACTCGTTACGAGCTAGTTCCATGGCAAATATGAAGCCAAAGATGATCGAATGGATGAATACCTAAAGATCACCCAAGAAGTCGGGTCGGGTCGGTTCGGGTCCGTCGGGTTCGGGTTTTAATCCCGGGCCTACCTCAAATAATGAAGAAGAATACGAAGCCCTTCTTGCTGGACTAAGACTAGCTCTCGGGATCAGAGCTAGGGAGCTAAGCGCGTTTAGTGACTCCCAACTCGTTACCAGCTAGTTCCATGGCGAATATGAAGCCAAAGATGATCGAATGGATGAATACCTAAAGATCACCCAAGAGTTGCCTAAACAATTCAATCAATTTGAGCTGACCCGCGTACTGCGACGTGAAAGCACCTCCGAAAATTCTTTGGCAGCCCTAGCATCGACCTTTAACCCCCTGGTCAAAAGAATAATCCTAGTAGAAGGGATAGAAAAATCCAGCATCCACCTAGCCCCAAAGGCAGGGGTGAATGCCGTGATAACTAGATAAAGGGCTAGAGACTCGTAATCCAATCCAACCTCCCAAGCTGGGACGAGTCGGCTGCGAGCTGAACAACCAATGGATACGGACGAATGAGATGAAAAATCGCAAGACGAGCTCGACCCCAAAGAATTAAGCAATTCTTAAGAAGCAGAACAAGCTGACGAAACCCATAATGCACCGGAACGCCCAGACTAGAGGATCCCAATCTTAGAATACATCATTTACGAAACATCTCCACCCAACAAAAACGAAGCCAGAAAACTGAGAACTAAGAGTGCCCGCTTCTGCATCTTCGACGGGAGATTATACAGATATAGTACCTCTGAACCGTGCCTGATCTGCATCCATGGAGATGAGATCCACAAGGTCATGTCAAAACTCCATAGTGGATCTTGCGGCAGCCACTCTGGAGGTCGGGCCTTAGCACTCAGAATCAGGAAACAAGGGTACTTTTGGCAACCAATGCTACCAGACTGCGCATCATTTGCAGCTAAGTGTGAAAAATGCCAAAGACACTCACCGATCCTTCATCAACCGCCGGAGCTACTCTCTTCTATATATAGCCCATACCTATTCTTGTGATGGTCGATAGACATAATCGGACCTATGGTTCGATCAGAACCGAAGCAGCTCAAATACGTACTAGTCTTGACAAACTAGTCCACCAAATTGATAGAGGCAGCACCTTATGAACAAATCCATTCGGAACAAGTCAAATGTTTTATATGGAAAAACATCATATGTCGCCACGGACAGCCGTACAAGATTGTAACCGACAACGGCATACAATTCACCTCAGCCATATTCAGGAGTTTCTACCGTAAATGATGGATCAGGTTGACATATTCAACCCCAAGATACCTAAAAGGGAACAGCCAAGCTGAGGCAGCTAATAAAACCTTGCTCAATAACCTCGAGAAACGCCTTAGTTCCAAGAAGGAAAGGTGGAGCGAAGAGCTACAAGGAGTGCTCTGGGCATTTCTCACCACTCCCAAAAAGGCCACATCGGAAACACCTTTCTCTCTAGCATACAAAATAGAAGCAATGGTCTGAGCTGAAACAGTGGTACAAAGCCTCTGGAGGGTAATGTGCCCCTTAAACGAGGAGTTAAACGAGAAAATGCTCCGAGGTACCTTAGATGTAATAGAGAAGCGCCACGACCTCACCTCCGCAAAGATACAAAATTACCAGCAAGCCGCAGCTAGGTACTACAGGTCTAGAGTCAAGCTCTGGCGGTTCAGAGAAGGCAAACTAGTCTTCCAGAAAGTATAACAAAACACAATGGAGCCTGGTGCCAGAAAACTAGGGATCAATTGGGAAGTTTCCTACCACGTCACCGTTGTAATACGCCCAGTGTCTACAAGCTAGAAAAAATCCAGAACAACAAATCAGTGAGGAGGGCATGGAATCCATGAACCTCAAAAAAATTCCATCACTAACTTCCCCAACCAATAATCAAACTTCGTAATGACTTGATCCCTTTACAGGGTATGTAGACACCTTGCCCCTCGAGTTCAACCACCTCAAACCAATTTTTTAAACATGGCCCAGCTGCCATACAACTGACCCAACCTACGTCTAAGCTGGAATATCCTACGGTGAAATCAAATCGTTACAATCGAAGTCGATCCCTAATCTGGATACACAAACACTTGGGACCCTAAAGACACTAGGACCCAAACTTTGATACAATCAAGCTTTGGCCAACCTAAAAACACTTTGCATCGCTGCAATGAATTCTCAATCTACGATTCAAGCGATCATATTTCACCAACTCAAGAACTAAGTAACGAACCAGCTCATTACCTCAAATAAAGTCCTAATCAAATCAGCTAAGCTGAAGTCATAGCGATATCGCCACTTCAACCCAAGCAAAATAGATCTAGATCAATCAAAATACTTAGCATAGAAAGCCTACCTAGGCAACAGCCGAAGTCTTTACAAGAAGAAAAAGAAATTTACAAAAAAAAGACTTGGGAAAAAGAAAGATAAAAGGCCTCCCGGGCAGGTCCATAAAAAAAATAAAAATCAAGGGCAACTATTTACTCGAATAGGTACTTGTCTTCCCTCCGAGATAGTTGGAGACACCCTAACATCAGTAATGGCGCTCCAGGCGATAATTTCCCTCAGAAGGTCCTTACGAACCTTTTTATGCGCCTTGAGATCCGCTGTCTCGGCCTCAATCGATGTCTCCCCAGCTGATAACCTCTTGAGCAGCTCCAACTGAGCTTTGACCGTGTCCAAATCACCTCTAGCCCGGATCACTTTTTCCTTATTTGTTACTCTCGACAACAAGGTGGACACCACATCCCTTTCACGTGGCCTGTTAAATTGTCGAGTTATTTCAACCTCGTGGGTAATCATCCTCGCCTTGTTAGCTGTCGAGACCTTGTTCTCTTTCTAGAGGTGGTCGATGAGATCCTCAATACAGCGATGAGAGCTGGACAAAGGTCAGAGCACAACTCCTCCTGAAGCGTCAAGCAAGAGGTTTGCCTCCCAAGCTTTGCCTCCCATTAGATCCACCCTAGCCTGCTTGGAAGAGTCAAGCTGGGGTTGAAAAGAGCCTTCACCAACAGCTCCTCCGCGTTGAGTCTCTCCCTGGTTCTTCGTGACAACTTCTCGGTGAGGACGAGGAGCAAGGTAGACTTTACCCCGCAAAGCATGATGACTACAGCTCTGAGCCAAGTACAACTCTAGGAATGTTTTGGGTGCCAGGTCCATGTCGTCCTTATAGCTCATGACGTATGTGGCGATAGCGTGGCGAAGAAAGCTGGGAGCCATTTGGGGAAAAGCAACTCTAAAGGTATTCAGAAGATAAATGAGGAAGGGAGGAATGGGAAACGTAAGACCGCAAGTCCGGTAATACTCTAGGTACACGTAGTACCAACCCTTCTCGACTGTTTCTGGAGTGCAATACCCGGTCGACATCCTAAGTTCAACAGAAGATGACACTAAACCATCATCTTGTAGAGCAACCAACTCTTTGGGTTTGATTCTCGATGGATCGTACAGACCGTAGTGCATTATCTCTTGATTTTTGGCCATGTTAAGATCAGAGTAAAAACGGGATCAAATGCGAGAAAGAAGAGATATGCGAGAGTTGAAGAGAAGAGAATCAGAGGTTTCCCAGAGATAATGATTTAGTTAACAAAAAAAAAGAAGGTGAAAATATATCTTTGGGATAGAAACAGATGAAAATACCTTTGAGTGGTGGGACCTACTGGGAGTTAAATCGCTAGCAGTGCCGCACACGGTTCCCTACTTGCATCTCTGCTATTTGACCTTTGTAATTCCAGACGTTGGATGCAAAAAGGCAAAATTTTAGGGCCACACGATTAGAAGATTCGGTAAAAACTGTCATGATTTCACCTTGGGAAAACCACATTTATTCTTAAGCGTATCAGAAGAAGTAACTGCTCATTAATCCTCATCATTAAGAACTTATTGGGATGGGGGGCAACTGTTGAAGCTGGATTTCACTATTAGAAATCCGGCACACTAAGCTTAAAATATAATCAGATTAGATTATATTCAATATTTGGGCATCAGGCCCAGAACCGCGCTAACACTTAGAGAAAGGCCAACAAATCCTTCGATCTTGTTGGGCCTGAATAACTAATTCGTTAATTGCCGGAGCTGAAGATTATTTGACCGAGTAACTTAGCGGAGATGACCAAGTCAGCACCGCTCAACGGTTCTTGGGGAGATCCCGACAATTTCTGAGAGTTTAGCAGAATGTGCCCGAGATATTCGGCAACGAGGAGAGATTCACGGAGCTGAACCATTCAGCTCACAGGAGTATAAATAGCTAGCTCTAGAGCCGAAATGACTAACTTTTTCCTTACGTTTACACTCAACCACACTTAAGGTCATTACACTTGTTTTAGCTAAAGTTTTTTGTATACTTGATCAAATATCAATATAAATCTATTTTCCGTTATCTTGGTCTCGATTCTAGTTAGATTTATCGACATTTTTTAGGACTAAATTTTCTTTCTCGAATTCACATATAAATTCTTAGTGCGAATTCTAGCTTCCACAGTATCCTTGGACAGAACAAATACGTTTTACATTTTCCTCACAATATTAATATGGTACAGTGATAATCTGTTATAGAAAGAGTATACATATGAAAAGGAAAAAAAGAGCGAAGAAATCTAGACTGTAGACTGTAGACCATATTTCTCCTTGAGCAAAATTGTCTATTATTGTAACGGTGAGCTTATGATTTTTTAAGTACGATCCCATTGTAACGAAGACAGACATAGACATGATTACTTCAATCGACACATTAGATGTGTATTCATAAATATTAGAACTCTATAAATACACAATCAAATCATAAAAACAAACACTCTTGTCTGATTAATAAAGAAAAAAGATTAGTAGCAAAGATAAATATTGGAGATATCTTGGGGACCAAGACGTGTAATTTGCGGACCAATTGTTATGGGCATCAAAGCCCGACTATAAAGTGAAGCACGTGAAGTATTAATGGAAGAAGTCTCTAGATCTCAATATATTTAGCATATTACCATTATGTATTAGGAAAGTTTACATTATGTAGCGTTAACAATATGTTAATGTTAAGCACTATATGTATGTATCTTGTGATCTCATATCAAATAACCCAATACAATATATCATCTTATTATATAAAAGAGAAGCCGGTCGACGAGAGCGTGACACATAAGCAAAATTGTAATTCGCGAGATCATGACATGTGTTTAATATTGATTGAGATGATGACATGTGTTAAAAATTAAATTTAGTTAAGTAAAAATAAAAATAAAAATGAAAAATTAACAAAAAAAGTTTCCAAGTAATTACTCAAATAATTAAATGGAAAATTTCTAATAGTCTAACTAATAAAAATAATAATATATGGGATGTAGAGAGGATATAATAAGATGTATATATGTAATGTTTGATCATATAAATGGAAAATTTCTAATAGTCTAAATTAATATAAGTAATAATATATGAGATGTAGAGAGGATATAATAAGATGTATATATGGATGTTTGATAATATTTTTTATATGTTTTCTATGAGGTTACTAACATAAAATTTACGAATTTCTGATTTAATTCTAAAATATTTAAGTTGTTTTACGATTTATTATATAGTTAAAAAAAATATTGAGTATGATCTGAATTATGTTATATATATGATTATGAATTCACATTATATCAATTATCACATAAGAATTGAGATATAAATGATCTCTATTGATTTATAGTCTATGTTCTATCAAATTCAACAGGTTTTTAATTAAAACTTAAATATTTATTAATAATTTAATGTGTTAATCTGCGTATTAACGCGGACCTTATTCTAGTATTCTATAATATTTAACATGGTATCAGAGCAATCGATCCTCGTTGATCAAAATTAAAAGCTTTCGCGTTTAAAAGTCTTACGATCTCACGTTCAATGGTGATCATCGAAGACGGTGGAGATGGAGACGATGATGACGTGAATCACAAAGAAAGTGGTTACGTGGTTTGTTTTAAAGATTTAACTATAGTTATTGGATGTGTTTTTAGAGGTGAATTTTAGCTACGTTTTCTTTTGGTTAGGGTTTCTTAAGATCATGGGTATTTGTTTTATTTCTTTCTTTTGGTCGTTTGGTTTGGTTTTATAATTCTAAAAGTTAACATGGTTTTAGTGCAACAAGAGACGTCTTAGAGATCCGTAACATGGTGATTAAGGGCTAGGGTTTTCACAAGTGATTTATTTCTTAAGTAATCTATTATTGAGATTTTCTAGTTGAATTTTCAAGTTTCTTTTCTCATGGTTTCTCCTATTATAGGGGAGTTTGGTTATGGTTTTAGGGAGTTCTAGTTGAACGCTCATGCTCTTTAGGTCATTAGTTATTAGTCCGATGTATGGACTGTCCAAGTCAAGGACAAATTGTTTGTGGAGTTGCAAGTTGCACCCACAGGATGTATTCCCTTTTATCAAGACCAAAGACCGCATACCACGTTTGTCGTGCGGAGAGTATTGGAGATATCTTGGGGAGCAAGACATGTAACTTGCGGACCAATTGTTATGGACATCAAAGCCCGTCTATGAAGTGAAGCCCGTGAAGCTTAAATAGAAGAAGTCTCTAGATCCCAATATATTTAACATATGTCCATTATGTATTAGGAAAGTTTACATTATGTAGTGTTAACAATATGCAAATGTTAATCACTATATATATATATATATATATATATATATATATATATATATATATATGTGTTGTTATGCTTTTGATCGATAACTTTATGAATCTATATGTGTTTGTGTGTTTATCAAGCAAGTTTGCTTCACAAATGAATCCCTAAAGATCTAGAACGATAGATATGCAAAGATAGAGATAGAGATTTGCACACAGAGATTGTTACCCAGTTCACGCCTCAATGTGAGGTCGCTACGTCTAGGGCTTGACGGCACAAGCAAAGATTTTACTATTGAACAAGAGATTACAAAGACCTAGTTACAAGAGAACTCAACGATGTATTAAGAACTTTACTAGATCTATCTTCTAATTAATCTCTCTTGTCGTTCTAGTGCTCTCTTTTAGGGTTAGGGTTGACGAACTCCCTTTTTCCTAATATATATATTAGAAGTCGAATATACCCTGATTAACCAGATCTAATAACCACTCCGGTTATCTCCAATTAATGTCTGCACCACTAGAATTCAACCAAACCCAGCCCAATTCTAACAATAAGTGGATTGTCATAAACTGATTTCAACAAATCTCCACCTTGACAATCACACTATGAGTTCGTCCACTTGTAGCCGTCAAGCATAGCCAGCGCCTTAGTACTTAGCTATCTTGAGCATAGCCAAAGTCTGCTCAAACTTTTTCACTGGAATCGCTTTTGTAAGCATGTCCGCAGGATTCTTCGAAGTATGAATCTTTTTCACTACAATCTCTCCATCTTCAACCAAGTCCCTGATGAAGTTGAACCTTACAGCCAGATGCTTTGTCCTACCATGAAACATATTGTTCTTTGTGAGACAAATCGCACTCTGTGAATCACAATGCAAGCATATCATCCCCTGCTTAAATCCCAGCTCTTCAGTTAATCCTTTCAGCAAAATACCTTCCTTTGCAGCTTCTGTCAAGGCAATGTACTCAGCCTCCATTATAGATAAAGCCACAATACCCTGTAGACTCGACTTCCAACTGACTGTATTACCTCCTGTACTAAACATATACCCATAAATTGACCTTCTCATGTCTAGGTCCGCTACATAGTCTGAATCAGAGTATCCTTCAACTCTGAAATCTTCATTCTTCCTGAATGCTAGCCCTCTGTCCTGAGTGCCCTTTAAATACCTGAGAATCCATTGTACAGTAGACCAGTGTACCTGTCATGGATTACTCATAAACCTGCTGACCACTCCAACAACATACGCTAGATCAGGCCTTGTACCAATCCTAACGTACATGAGACTCGAACCGCATTTGAATACGGAAACTCACTTATACCAGATGTTTCATCCTCTGTAGCAACTGCCAATTTAAAATGACTGCCTAGTGGCGCTGTAACAAACTTAGCATCGTCCATCCGGAATACCTGTACTACCTTCCTGATGTAGCTAGCCTGAGACAGGGTAAGCGTACCAGCGACCCCATCTCGAACAATCTCCATTCCTAAGATTTTCCTAGTTGCTCCTAAGTCATTCATCTCAAATTCACTACTCAACAGCCTCTTGACCTTTTCTACTTCTGAACTATTTTTGCAAGCAATCAACATATCATCCACATAAAGGAGCAAGTAGATAAATACCTCTTTCTTGTACTCATTGAAGTAGACACAGTGATCATATTCACTCCTTACGAACCCGTGTTTGACCATAACCTGATCAAAGCACTTGTTCCATTGTCTCGATGCTTGCTTCAGCCCGTACAAGGACTTCTTCAGATAACAGACCTTGTCTTTCGTGCCTTTCACTACATAACCTTCTGGTTGATCCATGTAGATGTCTTCATCAATGTCCCCATGAAGAAATGCTGTGACGCACAAGTTTTTTTTTTTTTATAAAAGGTTAACAACCATTCAACCATACATTCACACCAAAAAGCCGTACAATTATCCAGATGATAGAGTCAATAATACATCCGGAGTTACTCAAAATAAGTCTAGCAACCTAACACTGGTTTTTCTCGAATTAGACTGTACACACAAAAACCTATCATCCCCTCCTCAGGCCCTGATTCCGCGATTAAACCTTATCTTTACCTGCAACACAATTGGGAAAAACGAGTTGCGTAAGTATTTAACAAATACTTAGTGAGACGGTCGTCCCATCTACAGGCCAATTACTTGAATTAAACAATACACGAAATACCAGGGTTATCAGACAATGCACGGAACAAGCAAACACAGAAAACGGAGAAAACAGGACAGTACTACACGTGTCGATCGACGGGGAGCAACCCTGTCGATCGACGGCTCACAACCACGTGTCGATCGACAGGAAGCAATCCTGTCGATCGACAGCGAGCCTTCTGTCCGAGTTTGGCCTATCCTCTCATGGCCAAATCTCCCCAAATCAACACCAAAACCTGCAAATTCAATCCACAAAGAACCACCCAAACACACAACAACAACGTACAACGTATAATCCTCAATTCAAGAACCTATGGTCGCGCACTCACCTTAGATCTGAAGAAAAGAAGAGGAAGAACACGAAGAACACGAGCTTCAATCTCCGATTTCCCACTCGAATCCAACACCCCAAGCTCTCCCCACGAAGGCACACAATCTAGGATTGAGTTCTAAGGAGAATCCACAAGAATTTCCTTTAAAAACTTCTCAAATCCTTCAAATCCCCCTTTTCTCTCTCTTTTCCCCTTTTTCTTTCCTTTCCCACGGCCACCCAGGAGAAAGAGAGTGTGGAAGCCTTTTTATAGGAAAACCCTAATTTTTACAATTTAGGTTTTATTTTTGCCCGTGTCGATCGACAGACACTCCTTGCGTCGATCGACGGGGCACTTTCTGCCCAAACCTTCGAGAAACGATGGCCTCGTGTCGATCGACAGACACACCGTGTCGATCGACACGACACCCCCTGCCCAACTTCTCGAGGAAACGGCCCGGTGTCGAACGACATACACCCATCGCGTCGATCGACACCCCCAAAAATCCCATTTTGGGTTCACGGGTGTTACAATTCTCCCCCACTAAACTGGATTCGTCCTCGAATCCCAAAACACAAGTCTACCCGAGACTCCACTCTGGCCCGCACCGGCCAACCATTAGAGATTTACACAACAATCTCAACGCTCCACAACCAATCCACACTATACACTCGCAAGGTTTCTAACCCGAAATACTGATGCAATGTTTCATAACCCTGCCCAGGTCTGTCCAACTGATCGCACAACAATCAAACAAGAACATGTACAACCAGCAGTAGACCCAGAATTGGATCGATCGATTGTGCAACAATCAAACAAGAACATGCACAACCAAGACACTACATCCGATATCCCGGTCGAAACAATCCGAGATCCTGAAACTCGATCCCCGAGGCTCCCGTTCAGTCTCATGTTTACAAGCCCGTTTCTACACATCTATTACCCTTAACTCATTCCACACCCCACTCGCAGGACAAAACCTTTGAGCTATCGGTGTCTCGCGCGTCACACCCCACTCGCAGGACGAATCCCTTGAGCTATCGGTGCGCAGCATCCCACTCGCAGGACGCCTCCTTTGAGCTATCGATGCTACGTGCCCCTTCCACTCTCAGGACGAATCCTTTGAGTTCCGGGTACACAGGGAAAGCTAAACAATCCCTCGAGAGGACGCATCCTCTCAAAACAAATGAATGAGTTACTCGAGACCGCAGTCCCTAGGGTAGTAAATTACAAAACGCCTATAAACATCTATCGACTTGAACTACCTCGTGTGGCCAACTCGATACTCCCTAGACCCGGAATATCGCCACAAAACACGACCTCACTGGCCAACACAAACGATAAATCAGAAACACGATCTGATAACTCAGAAATATAAGAAAACACATCTCATAAATCTCCAAGGAAAATGTATATCGTACAACGAAACGAAAAATACATGAACCAAAAACACTACAAGCACAAGGCCTACACGATACTGGAACCACAAGGAAAACTAAGCTCAAATGGTGACCTGCTCGTCGAACCATTTCTAGAACTTCAGCTTCATCTTCGCCTCCGGCTCCCAAGTCTCCTCCTGGCAACCGCCACAATCCCATAGGATACGCAACAACGGGATCTTCTTCCGACGCAATTCCTTGATCCTCCTTTCCAGGATTCTCACAGGAACCGCCGGAACTGTCATATCCGGCTGAAGATCCGCAGGGATCTCTGGCACTAGCTCCTCCGACTCATGCAGGCACTTCCTCAACATCGACACATGGAAAACCATATGAAATGCCTTCATGATCGGTGGTAACTCTAACCGATAAGCCACTGGTCCAACTCGCTCCACCACCCGGAACGGACCCATAAACCTCGGACTAAGCTTGTTCTCTGCTATGGATCTGTTAGGACCCCTCAACATAGCCATCTTGAGTTACACGCGATCTCCCAGTGAGAACTCAAGCTCACGCCTACGCTTATCCGCATAACTCTTCTGCCTATCCTGGGCTTCCTTCATGTTCAAACGCACAATACGAACCTTCTCGGTCGTCTCCTGAACATAAGTGGCCCCATGAATGCTGCGCTCCCCCACTTGGGTCCAGCATAAAGGCGTCCTACATAGCCTCCCATACAAAGCCTCGAAAGGAGCCATACCGATACTCGCCTGAAAACTGTTATTATACGCGAACTCCACCAAGCCCACATGATCTGCCCACTAACCACCCCAATCCAAAACACACATCCTCAGCAAATCCTCCATAGTCTGAATAGTCCTCTCTGACTGCCCATCAGTCTGCGGATGATAAGCTGTACTCATATGCACCCTAGTGCCCATCTCTGCCTGAAAGGCTCCCCAAAACTCGGATGCAAACCTGGGGTCTCGATCCGAAACAATACTGGCTGGCACTCCATGCAGCCTCACAATCTCTCGCACAAACTTCTTAGCCAACTTAGCCGCTCCATCGGTCTTCTTAATGGCCAAAAAGTGTGCTGACTTGGTCAATCGGTCCACGATCACCCAAATAGCATCGTACGTCCGCGACGTAGGCAACCCGACCACAAAATCCATCGTGATCATATCCCACTTCCACTCCGGGATGGGTAAACTCTGCAGCTTGCCACTCGGAACCTTGTGCTCGGCCTTGACCAACGAACACGTATTGCACTTAGACACAAAAGCTGCCACGTCTCTCTTCATCCCGACCCAGTGATAATACTGCTTGAGATCACGGTACATCTTGGTCGCCCCCGGATGAATTGAGAACTTGCTCGCATGAGCCTCACTCAGAATCTCCTGCCTCAACACCTCATCCCGTGGTACGCACACTCGACCACGAATCAGAATCGTCCCATTCGGAGAGACAACATACTCAGACCCTGCTGCTCGCGACGAATCAAGCAACATCTGATCGCTCTGCTGGGCCACTCTGATCCTACTAAGAAGATCTGCCCGATCAACTGCCTCCTAGCCCAACGGCTCCTCCGAGAAAGCACAAAGACGCAACGTGCTAATCTCGCCTACCAACTCCTCGATAACCCGCTCGTGGGCTGAATCGGACCTCCGCCGACTCAAGGCATCTGCCACCAGATTAGCCTTGCCCGGATGATAAATGATCTCCAGATCATAATCCGCCAACAACTCGACCCAGCGTCTCTGTCTCATGTTCAGTAACGGCTGAGTAAATATGTGCTGCAGGTTCTTGTGGTCCGTGCAGATCTGAACTCTCCCTCCATAGAGATAAGACCTCCAGATCTTCAGAGCGAACACTACTGCTCCCAGCTCTAGATCATGCGTAGGCTCATTACGCTCACTACCTTGCAACTGCCTCGAAGCATACGCGATGACTCGACCCTCCTGCATCAAAACGCAACCCAAACCAACTCCCGAAGCATCAGAATACACGGTATAAGGCTTCCCCGGCTCGGGTAGAGCCAACACCGGCGTACTAGTCAACATCTCCTTGAGTCTCGCAAAACTCTCCTCGCACTCCGGTGACCAAACAAACGGAACATCCTTACCGGTCAGCTTCGTCATTGGCTGCGCCATACTCGCAAAGCCCTTGACGAATCTCCGATAATAACCTGCCAAACCCAAGAAACTCCTGATCTCGGTCGCACTGCTCGGTCTAGGCCAATCCCGAATAGCCTCAATCTTAGCTGGATCCACAGAAACTCCCTCTGCAGACACAATGTGACCAAGGAAACCCATCTCTCGCTGCCAGAACCTGCACTTGCTCAACTTAGCGTACAGCTTCTGCTCCCAAAGCCTCTTGAGGACCAAACGTAAATGCACCTCATGCTCCTCGGAACTCCTCGAATAAACCAGGATGTCATCGATAAAGATGATAACAAACACGTCCAAGAACTCCTTGAACACGTCGTTCATCAATCTCATGAAAGCTGCAGGCGCATTCGTCAGACCAAAAGGCATCACCACGAACTCAAAATGCCCATAACGCATCTTGAAAGCCGTCTTGCGCACATCCGCCTCAGCAATCGGAATCTAATGATAACCTGAAGCCAAGTCTATCTTGGAGAACCAGGTCGCACCCCTCAACTGATCCAACAACTCATTAATCCTCGGGAGAGGGTACCTGTTCTTTACAGTGACTCGGTTAAGCCCCCGGTAATCGATGCACAACCGGAAACTCCCATCCTTCTTCCTCACAAACAACACCGGTGCTCCCCACGGTGACACACTCGGTCGAATTAAACCCTTACCCAAAAGGTCCTCCAACTGCTTCTTCAGCTCTGCTAACTCTGCTGGAGCCATCCTGTAAGGGGCCTTAGATATCGGAGCGGTTCCAGGCTCAAGCTCAATCGTGAAAGGATCGGACCGAGATGGTGGCAATCCCTTCAACGATCGAAAAACATCCTCAAACTCCTGAACAACCCGGATATCCTCCAAAGCAACCTCACCACTGGACTCCGACATCACAATCGTCGCCAGATAAGCCTCGCGACCCCGCTCTATCATCCGCTCCGCCTGAATAGCCGAGATCACGAGACTATCAGAAACCGGCCTCAAACCCTGAAACGACAACCTGCCGCCCTCCCGCTCGAAGATCACTCTGCCCCTGAAGCAATCCAGATAAACCAGGTAGAACGATAACCAGTCCATACCTAGGATTACGTCATACAACACCACTGGGCTAATCACCAAGTCCGCTGGCATCGAATGCCCAGCTATCCGTACATCCACTGCCCTAGCACGGCCCGAAGTAGCCAGGAATCCACCTCCAGCCACTTCGACCACGCCTGCGCGCTCACCCGCGCTACTCCGGATGCCACTACGCTCGGCACGCTCCGGGGTAATATAGCAATGCGATGCTCCGGAATCAAACAACACGTGGGACTCAAAGCCGCCCACTAACAAGGTCCCTACACATACCACATGCGTTGGGAACCCTGAGACTCGATCACAAATAAATAACAGAACACAAACCACAACAACAAGGAAAATTCTACTTCTAAGAATTCACGAAGTTTGAGTCTAGAATTTTACCTGTGATCTGCCCGGCTCCACTGCTTTGACCGGACTCTGACGAAGGATACACGCGCGGTGCAGGTCCAATCTGGCCTATCGGCTGCTGCACTGCCGCAACCTGACTCAAAGGCTGCACCTCAACTGGCTAAATCGCTGCAACACTCGGCTGCAGCAACCTGGGACACGACGTCCTGATATGCCCCGGCTCGCGACAATGGTAGCATACCCTCAAGTCCCGCTGCTGCAACTGCGGCGGCTGCTGAGACAACTGCTGCTGATCACCCTTATGGGGGCAACTCGCCAAACGATGCTCTAAACTGCCACAACCATAACATGCTCCGCCCCTCCGACTGGACCTAGAAGCACCATCCCATTTCCGTTTCTGTCCCTGCGCAGGCTTGCCGCCCTTGCCGGAACCAGAACCGGAACTACTCTGCTGCTGCTGCCGCTGCTGGCCCCTCGGCTGAGCCACAGGAGCAACCACACGCGGAACCACTAAAGAACCAGCCTGCTCGCGCTGATCCTCCTCGATCGCTGCCGCCAGCTCTACCAGCTCTGCCCTCGAGGCATAACTAGCACCTCTGCACTGAGACCGGATACTCAACCGAAGTCCATGAAAAAACCTCTGCATGAGAGTCCTCTCATCCTCGATATCGCGGCCCGAATGCACCAACAATCTGCCAAACTCGGCATCATACTCGCGTACAGAACGGCCTCCCTGTTGAAGCGACATGAAACTGAGCTGCAGACGATCTCGAGCCTCCTGAGGAAAATACTTAGCATTGAACTCGGCTAAGAATTCTCCCCAGGTCCACACCGCTCTCCGAGCCTCGATAGCTCGCCACCACAGATGCGCATCACCACACAGATAGTGAATGGCTAACTCTACCTGATACTCCGCGGGACAACGAATCGATCTGAAGTTACGCTTCACTCTCAAGCGCCACTCATCCGCCTCCGCAGGACCCACACGGCCCTCAAACGACGGCGTACCGATCCTCTGCATGTGCCCCATAATCTCTAGGTAAGACGGCACCTGCCCCTCAGCCACTACAGCCCCCTGCTGCAAACCTGCCTCTGGAGGAACACCTGGAGCCTGCTCAGGAGCCACAGGCGGAAAACGTGCCAACAACTGAGTCAGCAATCCCACAAGCTGGTCATCACGACCTGGAGCTATAGCAGCACCCTCACCTGGGCCCACTGGAACTCCCTCGCCTCCACCGGCACCAGCCAACACACTGGCACCAAGCGACTGGGACTCTGACGCGGTTATCCCACCCGAGGATGCACTCTGCGCCGCGCTCTCTGCCGACTCCGCGACTGGTCCATGACCACGACCACGACCACGGCCACCCACTCTGCCCCTACGGGCCACTGCCCTGCCCCCACGGGCTACTGCTCTACCCCGACCTCTAGCTTGGGTATCCATCTCACTTCAACACAACAGCAGATAAGTACCCGAGGAAAAACAAACAAACACCACAACTTACCGCGGAATCTCTTTGAAGGCCGGAGAGGATGATACTAAGACTAGAATAGATTAAACACACAAAAATCAATTAACACACATAGTCTCAGCTCAACACAACCACCACTAGCCCTAGAACCGTAAGGGCTCTGATACCAAAATGTGACGCACAAGTTTTTTTTTTTTTATAAAAGGTTAACAACCATTCAACCATACATTCACACCAAAAAGCCGTACAATTATCCAGATGATAGAGTCAATAATACATCCGGAGTTACTCAAAATAAGTCTAGCAACCTAACACTGGTTTTTCTCGAATTAGACTGTACACACAAAAACCTATCATCCCCTCCTCAGGCCCTGATTCCGCGATTAAACCTTATCTTTACCTGCAACACAATTGGGAAAAACGAGTTGCGTAAGTATTTAACAAATACTTAGTGAGACGGTCGTCCCATCTACAGGCCAATTACTTGAATTAAACAATACACGAAATACCAGGGTTATCAGACAATGCACGGAACAAGCAAACACAGGAAACGGAGAAAACAGGACAGTACTACACGTGTCGATCGACGGGGAGCAACCCTGTCGATCGACGGCTCACAACCACGTGTCGATCGACAGGAAGCAATCCTGTCGATCGACAGCGAGCCTTCTGTCCGAGTTTGGCCTATCTTCTCATGGCCAAATCTCCCCAAATCAACACCAAAACCTGCAAATTCAATCCACAAAGAACCACCCAAACACACAACAACAACGTACAACGTATAATCCTCAATTCAAGAACCTATGGTCGCGCACTCACCTTAGATCTGAAGAAAAGAAGAGGAAGAACACAAAGAACACGAAGAACACGAGCTTCAATCTCCGATTTCCCGCTCGAATCCAACACCCCAAGCTCTCCCCACGAAGGCACACAATCTAGGATTGAGTTCTAAGGAGAATCCACAAGAATTTCCTTTAAAAACTTCTCAAATCCTTCAAATCCCCCTTTTCTCTCTCTTTTCCCCTTTTTCTTTCCTTTCCCACGGCCACCCAGGAGAAAGAGAGTGTGGAAGCCTTTTTATAGGAAAACCCTAATTTTTACAATTTAGGTTTTATTTTTGCCCGTGTCGATCGACAGACACTCCTTGCGTCGATCGACGGGGCACTTTCTGCCCAAACCTTCGAGAAACGATGGCCTCGTGTCGATCGACAGACACACCGTGTCGATCGACACGACACCCCCTGCCCAACTTCTCGAGGAAACGGCCCGGTGTCGAACGACATACACCCATCGCGTCGATCGACACCCCCAAAAATCCCATTTTGAGTTCACGGGTGTTACAAATGCTGTCTTCACATCAAGCTGTTCCAACTCCAGGTCCAGGTTCACTACAACAAACAGTATGACCTGATTGATACATGTTTCACAACAGGTGAAAACACTTCTTGATAATCAATGCCCTCTCTTTGAGTATAACCTTTTGCAACCAGCCTTGCCGTGTGTCTAGGTTACTCAACTCCAGCAATACCGGGTTTTAATTTGTAAACCCATTTGTAACTAATGGTCTTCTGTCCCTTTGGTAAATCCACCATAATCCAAGTACCATTCTTCATGAGAGAATCCATCTCTTCATCCATACTAGAGTTCCACTTCTTCTAGACTGTACAGTCCAAAGCTTCCGTGTAGTCACTTGGTTCCTTTGAATCCAATTCCTCGCCTACATTTAATGCAAACGCAACTACCTCTTCTTCATCTTCATTGTCGCGGTACCTTATAGGTTTTCGAATTTCTCTCCTAACTCTGTCTCGAGCTAACCGAAAATTATCCAGAGTTTCTTCTTCCCTGCCTGAACCAGTCTCTGTGTCTGATTCAGCTTCACTACCAGGAACTGATGCAGCACCTCCACCCTCATGTGAAGTCTCTTCAGCTTCATCTTCTGAATCACTCAGAACCGTGATATCCTTGTCACAACCTGAAGCTTCCATCAACCACTCCCTTTTTGTTTTACACCAACCGAACCTGTACCAGATTCTTTGTCCTGTACCAGATCCTTGTAAATAGTTTCTTCCTGAAACACTCCGTTTCTACTAATTACAACCTTCTTGTCCTGTAGCAGCCAAATCTTATAACCTTTGACTCCTTGAGGTATCCGATAAACACTCTTTTGAGTGCTCTTGGCTTCAACTTTCCTTGTTCTACATGAACATAAACCACCGAGCCAAACCTCCTCATATGTGCGTACCCTGGTGTCTTCTTCAACCAAATCTCTTACGGACTGTTGAAGTCATTTGCTGATGATGGTATCCTATTGATGATGTATACAGCTGTTGATATAGCCTCAGTCCAGAACTTCTCTTCCAGTCCTGTCTCATTCAGCAAACATCTAACATTTTCCATGATTATCCTGTTCATTCTCTCTGCGACTCCATTCTGCCGAGGTGTATAAGCACAAGTCATGTGCCTCTCAACACCCTGCTTCCTGCAAAACTCATCAAATTCCTTATTACAGAACTCTAGACCATTGTCTGTCCTAAGGTACTTCACCTTCTGATTCACGTGATTCTCCACCAGGATTTTCCATTCTACAAACTTTTCAAAAGATTCATTCTTTGTCGCCAAGAACTGAACCCACACTTTCATTAAGCAGTCATCTATAATAGACATGAAGTACTGCTTTTTTCCCATCGAAAATGTGACATTAGGTGATCCCCATAAATCAGCGTGAACATACTTCAGAACCTCTTCACTGTTGTACTTCCCAATACTAAAACTTAACCTCTTGTTCTTGCCCATGATACAGCTCTCACAAAAGCTCAGATCACTAATCTTCTTCTTATCCAGAATCCCTTTCTCAACCAAAACCTTCAGATTCCTCATGCTGGTATGACCCATCCTACTGTGTCATCCTTCGACACAACATGATTCGAGTGTATTGTCACAGTCTCGCCATCCAACAGATACCAGTCAACGTTCCTTGAAGAGCAAACTTCTTGTTCTTGTAGAATCTTGTCTTACTATTCCAACCTTCCTGTGTGAACCCTTGTACGTCCAGAGTCCTAACAGATATTAAATTCCGAGCAAGGTTAGGAATATATCTGACATTGGTGAGCTTTGTAACAGATCCTCCTATAGCACTGATCCTGACTGAACCAATGCCTTGTACTACCATCGAACTGTCATCAACGAGCAGCACCTGGTTCCTTGTGACTTTTGTAAAATCATCAAACTAGTCCCTTCTAGATGTCATATGGTACGAACATCCAGAATCAATGATCCACCGATCATTAGGTTTTCTGTCTGATACAGACAGTGCATCAACCACCTGTACCTTGTCTAATACAACTGCTGTTGTGCCACATTCTTCTTCCTCCATATGTTTCTTCCTGGAGTAACAGTCCCTTTTTAGGTGACCCTCTTTCTTGCAGTATCAACAAGTCACTTTTGACCCTGAACCAGATCTTGACCTAGAACTGCCTTTATACTTCTTGTTGTACGACTCTCTTTTCTCAGGTCTTCCTCGAACTACAAAGGCTTCCCCACTTCTTTGTGAGCTTGGATTCTCCCTTATATCTCTTTCTCTCCTTTGATTTAGCATCTGATATAACCTCCTCCAAAGTTAACATTTTCCTCCCGTACTTCAGAGTCTCCTTCAGACTGTTGTATGACTTAGGCAGTGAGTTTAACAGTAGGATAGCCTGCACCTTCTCTGATACAGAGACCTTTACGCTTGCTAACTTCGATATAACCTTCAAGAAATCATCAGTGTTTTCATCAACAGTCTTTTGTTGATTCATCTTAAATGTATAAACTTATGTTGCAAGTAAATACGATTAGGAAGTGACTTAGAGAGATATAACCTTTCTATTGTTGACCATGTAGATGCAACGGATGTGCACTCATCGAGCTTGCGCAAGACTCGATCACCAACAGTCAGAAAAATCAGATTCATCGCCTTCTCCAACTTTTCGAACCAGTGTGTTTCAGCCTTCTGTACTCGTACCTTTGCTACAACAGGATCCTCGTCCTTCTGAACTGCTATAGCTAGCGGGGCTATCTCAAGCAGAACGTCCTTCAGCCCTAGTACAGACAGATGCGCGAGCATGCGCTTCTTCCACAGCGAGAAATCGCCTACTCCATCGAATCGCTCCACCTCGATTCGAACGTTCATCGTAGATTCACCAACTTGGCTATGATACCACTTTGTTATGCTTTTGATCGATAACTTTATGAATCTATATGTGTTTGTGTGTTTATCAAGAAAGTTTGCTTCACGAATGAATCTCTAAAGATCTAAAACGATAGATATGCAAAGATAGAAATAGAGATTTGCACACAGAGATTGTTACCCATTTCACGCCTCGATGTGAGGTCGCTACGTCTGGGGCTTGACGGCACAAACAAAGATTACACTATTGAACAAGAGATTACAAAGACCTAGTTACAAGAGAACTCTACTAGATCTATCTTCTCTTCAATCTCTCTTGCCGTTCTAGTGCTCTCTTTTAGAGTTAGGGTTGACGAACTCCCTTCTTCCTCATATATATATTAGAAGTCGGACACATCCTGATTAACCAGATCCAATAATCACTCCGGTTATCTCCAATTAATACCTGCACCACTAGAATTGAACCAAGCCCGGCCCAATTCTAACAATAAGTGGATTGTCATAAACCGATTTCAACATGTGTCATATGATTTTGTATGAAACAACTCACTACAATACATCTTATTCTATAATATTTGACAATAAACAAAAGAAAATAAAAGCCGATAATTATTTGATCCATATCACCAGTAGATGAATGACCCATCTAAAAAATCAAAAGACGACATTCACCGCCCGGAGACTATGCGTGTAGATGCAACTAAAGTCTTCACGCTTTTGTCCGTTTCTTCACACATCTCAACTCAAAACTCTCGTGTTTACATCACCCACACATTATATTACGTAACGCTATTAATTAGTTACTAGACCTTTAACTTACCATTCTAACTTCCCCATATAACAAGCTCATCATTTGAAGATTTTTTTTTCACAAGTAGAGTCTAGACTAAAGAGAGGAGATTACAGAGAGAAAAAAGAATGAGTACGAACAATACTAGAATCGTTATGCAATTTGCGGCTCTTGCAATGGTTTTAACCGCCGCAATGATGGTGCAAGAAGCTACGAGCATTCGCATATGTAACGTCGACACAAACGATATGCAGAAATGTCGTCCAGCCATATCAGGAATCAACCCGCCGCCTCCTGACAATGATTGCTGCGTAGTGGTCCGAGCCACTAACCTGGAATGCATCTGTAGATTCAAGTCTTATCTCCCACTTTTAGGAATTGACCCATCTAAAGTCGTGGCTATTATAGCTAAATGTGGCGTTACAACAGTCCCCCGTACTTGTCAAGGTAAAAAAAGGAAAAAAATGGACTAATTGCTTTCATGTGTTTATTGAAATAGTAGGATCTTAAAAGTAATTGAAGAAAGAGTCTAACGTTTTATCTTCACGCAGCTTGAAGAGTTAAGATGGAGATAGGTCCCTACGCTGCTACATACTTCCATGGCGTCTTGCATCGGACCCAAGAATCTCAAATTTACAAGTTTTTTTTGAAAAGTTATG
The DNA here is from genome assembly GCA_963576765.1 of Draba incana. NCBI lineage: Eukaryota > Viridiplantae > Streptophyta > Magnoliopsida > Brassicales > Brassicaceae > Draba > Draba incana. The sequence goes on from OY755205.1 coordinate 27,106,141, forward strand.
TTCCAAATAAATTACTCTTGTAATGATATTTGCTTTACCTCGTGTATATAGAAGAACCGTGTTCTATACGTTAATAACGTACGAGTTTTGTTCTCTTGATTATCCAGAAAACTAACTTCATGCCTTATAGACATGTTCATCTAGCTAGGAAAACGGAACGGACAAAGGACGGGAACGGGTAATTTAGATATTGAAAAACAATACCTAAAGTATTGCCAATAAAATAACAAGACGTGAAGTTTAGGTAACATGACGGGTTTAGAAAATTCTCATAGCTAAAATCGCTTCTCAAACTTCCAATAATTTGGATGAGGGTTAACTTGGGACATATATTCCGGAAAATTTCGGGAAGTTACAAAAAATTTAGGAAAATTCAATCCTTAAAAGGATACCCTATCTTTCATTCCCTTTCTTTACCTTTCTCATACCCATTTGAATAAAACAATCAATTTCAAACGGAGAATTGTTTAAACGGGATCGGAAATGGGATTGAAAATTCGGGATGTGTATGGGTATACCTTCTCCCCTAAATAACCAAATTCAAAATCAGCGGGGAAAAAACTGAGACCTGTTCACTTGCCATGACTACGAATCATAATTCTGAGTTTAAATTATGAGGAAACAGAATAGTTCATAGAATTAAAGTCCGGTTGTTAAATGACTAGAAGAAGGCACTATTTTTTTTATCTTTAAACAGAAAACAATACGACCTATTTTATAAAGAAATTAAAAAATAAGAAAACTATACGATTTGAAAAGGAGAAAACAAAATACAACGACCAAAAGCCATTGGGTCAAGCAAACAGCAAGAAACGATGTGACTCAAAGACCCGGAGACTTCAACATAAAAGTAAGGTCTCCCACATTTGTGTTCACACATTTTCTACGCAAAAGACTTAAAAAAAGACCCATGAGTCTACGCTTTCACCTACCATCACCATTGCTATATAATAAGCAAATAAGCTTAAAGAGTTTCACAACATAGTTGAGAGAAAAAGAAAGAGAGTGAAGATAAAAAGAGAGAATGGGTAAAAACAATACCAAATTCCTCATGCAATTCACAGCTCTTGCTATAGTTTTAACCGCAGCAATACTGGTTAAAGAAGCTAAGAGCATTCCCATATGTAACGTCAACACAAACGACTTGGAGAAGTGTCGTCCAGCTGTCGCTGGAAGAAACCCGCCACCTCCAGGACCCGACTGCTGTGCAGTGGTCAAAGGCGCTAATCTAGAATGCGCCTGCCGCTACAAGCCTTACCTCGCCAGTTACAGGATTGACCCAGCTAAAGTCAAGGCTGTTATAGTCAGGTGTGGTGCGAGAATTCCCTCCTGCTTCCGGAGGTAAAATAAAGTTAACTCATGATTTTGTTTTTCTTTCTGTAAAGAGAGGAAAGTCTTACATTTGTTTTGCTCTTCTTTCTGTAACATGTAGATGAAGAACTGAGCTGGAGATAAACCGGTGTGTCGCAGACTCTGCCTCGACGTGAAGTGTCTACGTTATAATATATGTCTTCTTGGTGTTCTGATTCGAATAATAATCACCAACTTTGCTATTATTTTCAACTACCTTCTCTATATCCATGTTGTATACATTAATGAAAACCACAATGTACTGGCTTTCCTAAAACCATTGTTTTCTACTTTCTTGACTACCTGAAAACTAACTCGTCATACCTCTTCCTGGCAAAGAACCTAAATCGTAAAACTAAAAACAAACCATATAGAGAAAATTTAAGAAACCAAATGATTAGCAAAATTAAATAGAGTCAAAGAAGCAGAGTAAATAGAGGGATTCCAAGATTGGTTGTTTTTGGGAATTTAGTAGCAATTCTCTATCTTTGTCAGCCAATTCCATTAAACATATAGATGAGGCTCTTAACATAATATTAAGTATCGTTTTGGCATAGCACCCAAAGTGCGCTACCTCATATTCGGATACGAACTTCAAAGATGAAGTCTTTTCCATACTTGTCAAGATAAAATGGAAAAATATGGACTAATTGCTATTTCATGTGGTTATAGAATTAGTAGGATCTTAAAAGTAATTAAAGAAAGAGTCTTACGTTTTATCTTCACGCATCTAAGCTTGAAGAATTAAAATGAAGATAGGTCCCTATGCTGCTACATACTTCCATGGCGTCTTGCATCGGATCCAAGTATCTGAAATTTACAATGTTTATTTTTAGTGTTAATTTCCAAACAAATGTCAAACTTGTAATGGATTCCGATTCACCTCGTGTATATAGAAGAACCGTGGTCTATGGGTCCTAATGGTTGTACTTGGTGGAATTGGAATAAATATGAGTGGAATGTGATTAAGTGGAACAAGAAAAAGAATTTCTCCAATTCATTTCCTCTATTCTAGTGCAAAATAGTAGAGGAACATTTTCCTCCAAATTTGTAAATTCTTTCAATTTTTCAAGTGAAATGAGTTGAAAATTTTTCTACGTATTTCAATTCAAACTAGATGACTCCCCGCGTGATACGCGGATTAAATATATATATATATATATATATATATATATATATATATATATTATGGACATAAGAGTTGTTTCTTTCAATCAATGGCTCGTCAATAAAAAATATTCTAATTAGTAAAGAAAAGAAAAAAAAATTGTTTAAGACAATTTTTATGACCATTCAATTCAGTTTAATTCGATTGAATTTAACAAAGTTAAAAAGGCCTAACTATGGTTAAATATTGCTAAAATGCTCAATATTTTATTTTATTTTGGTTTAAATGTTGTGAATTTCAAACTTTTTGAATATAGTATCTAAAATATTATCAATATACGATTTTTGTGATTGTAAATTGTCTTTGTATTGATCAAAACATGAAAGCTTCCGTAAAAATTGAAAAAGAAAAAGCTAAAAAGTGTATTTATTTTAACACAGATTTTTCAATAATTTTTTTGTTTTTAAATAAATTATTTTAGGAAATCAAATGTAAAGAGAAACATGTTTTGTAATTTTAAAATAATGGGTACTAATTTGTTTTAATATATTTATAAAATAAAATATTTTTCTTATTATAGGAGACTTATGGAATAATTCATTGATATATTCCATATTCGATGTCACATTATTTGTATAACACCGTCGATATATTTTGCAATATTTACTTATTAATTATAAAATATATAGAGATTCGTTTAGTCAATAATCCGTCGATTAAAAGTATTTATTTATTCTAAAATGATAATATAATATATAAGTTTATGATCATTTTGAATTATATAAAATTAATGTATTATAATTGATAAAAGAAAATGATAAAAACTATCGTTAGGATATAAGGGTAAGTAACTATTATTATATTTTCTAACCTAACATCATGAAGATTAGATTTAGGGTTTTTAGTTAGTTTTTGAATTATTATTATTTTCTTTATTAGTGAGCAAATAATCCCTTCAAAATATTTAAAATTTAAACATGCAAGTGTAACTATGAAGGACATATATAATTACGTATAAATATCCAAATTATTTTAAGAAGCTATAAAATAAAAATATGAAGATTTGGTGTCGATATATATATATGGGCTTATATTTGAGTGATTGGTATTCAATATCGTTAGTGAGTTTTTTATATTAAACTATGCAAAATTTGATTCTTATAATTTTAACTCTAAGAATAATTTATTTCTACGAAAAGTTTTGGGCTAATTATGATACAATAAATAGGTAAATGTGTGGGCTAATGAGATTTTTTTTTAGGGAATTAGCTAAAATAAATTTTTTTAAAGAGTTTGGCCATGTCACATTTTAGAGAATGTCATGTCACAATTTTTAGGTGAAATCACCTCTCTAATAATATATAGGGAATGGTAACATTTTAGAGGAATTATTAATTCCTTCAATTTCTATTCAACATAAATGGTAAACAATTAAAGAAATGACAATTCCACAAATTTAATTGCGCGAAAGGTACAACCATTTGCACCCATAGGGTCATCATGCCTTCTAGAAAGAAAGAACATGGGATATCGGCATAAGTGATGATAACATGTAATTTGGGGATTGAAAGACAATATCTTAAATGTTTCCAATAAAAAAATGAGGTGAGATTTAGGACGGGTTCGGGAAATTCTCATAGCTAAAATACTTTCCCAAACATCTAATAATTTGGATAAAGAACAACTCTCGAACATATATTTGGAGAAATTTAATTTTTAACATGTGATTCTGGTACCCTATTTCATACTCTTTCCCTTCCCTTCCCTTACCTTTTCCATACCCACTTGACTAAAATAATCAATACTCCCGTTTCATTATATTAGATGTTTAAGTGATTTTTGTTTGTTTCATTTTATAAGATGTTTTACTAGTTTTAATGTGTAGATTAATGTTATTTGATAGTTTTGATCTTTCAAATTCTGTAGTCTTATAATGATTGGTTGAATTATATTTTTAGCTAATTATTAAATATGTTTTGCTTATAAGTTTTTTTTTTTTTTTGCATTGAACCAAAACATCTTCTAAAACATAACAAATGGAGTATATTTTATCTGCACCTAGCCATAAGAATTAAGGCCGAGATAGGTCCCTATGCTGCTACAGCCTACAGTGTCTTGCATCGGATCCAAATATCTGAATTTACAATGTTTTTTTAGTGTTCTATTCCAAATAAATGACAAACTTGTAGTAATCTTCGAGTCACCTCATGCTATATGAAGAACCGTGTTTGATACGTTCATAAAAATGGTAAAGTACCAGTTTTTTTTTCTTGATTATCCAAAAAACTAAGTTCATTATGAGGAAACATAATGAACCAAAGACCTGTTGTTACATGACTAAAATACAGTCTTTTGATCTTTACAAAGAATACTATAGGACTTGAAAAGGACAAAACAAAATACAACGACCAAAAGCCATGGGGTCAAGCAAACAGCAAGAAACGATGTGACTCAAAGACCCGGAGACTTAAACATAAAAGTAAGGTCTAGCTCCCACATTTGTGTTCACACATTTTCTACGCAAAAGACTTTAAAAAAGACCCATGAGTCTACGCTTTCACCTACCATCACCATTGCTATATAATAAGCAAATAAGCTTAAAGAGTTTCACAACATAGTTGAGAGAAAAAAGAAAGAGAGTACAGATAAAAAGAGAGAATGGGTAAAAAAAATACCAGATTCCTCATGCAATTCACAGCTCTTGCTATGGTTTTAACCGCAGCAATGCTGGTTAAAGAAGCTAAGAGCATTCCCATATGTAACGTCAACACAAACGACTTGGAGAAGTGTCGTCCAGCTGTCGCTGGAAGGAATCCGCCACCTCCAGGACCCGACTGCTGTGCAGTGGTCAAAGGCGCTAATCTAGAATGCGCCTGCCGCTACAAGCCTTACCTCGCCAGTTACAGGATTGACCCAGCTAAAGTCAAGGCTGTTATAGTCAGTTGTGGTGCGAGAATTCCCTCCTGCTTCCGGAGGTAAAATAAAGTTAACTCATGATTTTGTTCTTCTTTCTGTAAAGAGAGGAAAGTCTTACATTTGTTTTGCTCTTCTTTCTGTAACATGTAGATGAAGAACTGAGCTGAGATAAACCGGTGTGTCGCAGACTCTGCCTCGACGTGAAGTGTCTACGTTATAATATATGTCTTCTTGGTGTTCTGATTCGAATAACAATCACCAACTTTGCTATTATTTTTAGCTACCTTCTCTATATCCATGTTGTATACATTAATGAAAAACCCATACAGTACTGGTTTTCCTAAATCCATTGTTTTCTACTTTCATAAGTACTAACTCTTAAAATTGCAAACAAACAACATAGAGAAAATTACAGAAACCGAATGGTTAGCAAATTAATTAGAGTCAAAGAAGTAGAGTAAATAGAGAGGATTCAAAGATTGGTAGTCATTAAGATGCAATTCTCTAGCTTTGTCAGTCAATGCCACTGAAGAGATAGATGAGGCTCTTAACATAATATTAAGGTCGTTTTGGCAGAGGGTCCAAAGTGCGCTACCTGATATTCGGATACTGACTTCATTATTACCTTAAGTTGCTTTTCCTCTACTTCATAACATCAAGATCCTCTGTTTCAACATATAGAAACATGAACCTCTCTTCAAAAAAATATGAACATCATCGCAAATACATGCCTGCAGATTAGAGATGAACAGTTAAACAAACACGTTTCCCGCGATTGAGACTTGAAGGGAAAAAATCGTCTGGAACAAGTGATTTTGAACTCTCAGTCAAGATATAGGATGCATATTGCGACATTCAAACGCCACAGAAGAAAACAGTGAGAATCTTATGGAGTTTTATCTTATGGGAATGATTTGAAAGCCAAGACCATAAAACAATCAAATACTGTAAGAGTTTTTAAACGTGTCTTCATCTTCATAATTACTAGCTGTGTGAAGTGTACAATGTATTTTGTTTTTTTTTTTTTTTTTTGGTCGAAAACACTTCACAATGTATTTATCCATCAAAATAAATACAAAATCATACCGTTCAGTCTTAACTTTTTATTAGTATATTTTAATTTATGAAAAGATTTTTTTAAAAAGCTAATAAATACCACAAGTCTTAATCTCCCTCATTTGTCCGTTTGCAACTTGCAGAAAATTTCCACTCAAAAGACCACTTGACTAGAAAGACTTAGAGAGTCTACGAACCACATCACACGCTCTTTCTAGCTTCCACTTAGCAATGAATTGTTATAATAAGCTCATTAGATCTTAAAGATTCCATGGTGGAGTCGAGAAAAAATGGATAAGAACAATACCAAAACCCTTATGAAATTTACATCTCTCGCGATGACCATGGTGTTGATGGAAGAACCTACGGCCATCCCCGTATGTAACATCAACGTAAACAATTTAGAGAAATGTCGTCCAGTCGTCACTGGAAACAACCCGCCGCCTCCAGGCAACAAATGCTTCCTAGTCCTCCGAGCCGCTAATCTGGAATGCATATGCAGATTCAAGTCCCATCTCCCCGTTTTAGCGATTTATCCATCTAAAGTCCAGGCTCTTTGATATATTAGGATTTGGCCTCTTTTACTTATTGTTTTCTATTGTTTTTCGAGTCTTTTTAGTTCTTTTTGTGTCCTTTTCAGGTTCTAGGAGGCTCTCGAGCATGGATTGGAGTTATTGGGGCTCATTGGAGCAAACGAGACGAATTTAGAGAGAAAAGGCATTTTCTCATAACCGAGCACTTGCTCGGTCTGCTCGGAGCACCTGTTCGCCTGAGGACTCGAAGATTCGGAGTCCCTGGAAACAGGACCGGCCAGTCCAACCCACAGACCGACCGGTCCATACTGAGGAAGCCAAGACCGACCGGTCCGGATGAGAGACCGACCGATCTCCTCTCGAAGACTCAAGACCAAGCTCCCTGGAATCCAGACCGGCCGGTCCAAGGCAAGGGGCCGACCGGTCCCTTGGTGAAAACCCGAAGACTTGAAGCCGCTCCAATCGGGACCGACCGGTCCGGTCCCCAGATCCGATTTTAACCTGATTTTTAGTATAAATAAGTCAGAGCCGCCTCTGACAAAATCATTCTGAAACAGTTCTTTTCACGTTTCTTTTGAGATTTTCTCTATTCCTCTAAGCTTTGAGACTATTTTGTATTGTTCCTTTGGATTTGAAAACTTGGAGGATCATTCCACAACATCTAATCGAGAAGAATTCTAAATCCTATCTCTTTATATATCGTGATGAATTCTCTTGATTGTTTTGCTGCATTTGATCTCTCCATGGCCGAGTAGTCCATTAGCTAGATTAGGGGATTTCAATGGTGATTTAGGATTGATTAGTGACTGAGCCAAATAGGATAGATTATCATATGTCTTCATTAATTGGGAATCGTAATGCTTAGGCTAGCGTGGCCGCCTAGTCTATGATTTCAAGTTAACTTATTCACGACAATGCTCTAGGTTGCTAGATAAACCATTGGTGAGCAATTGGTGTGTAACCAACGACAGTTGATTGTTACCATCAATTGTGAACAAATTGAACCCATTCGATAATACTTGTCAACATCTCTGAATTCAAACGACAGTTTAGGCATTTAGGTTGTTAGATAAAAATATTGATGCATCACGACAGTGGGGCAATATTACATTTATGTTTGAGTTCTAGACCGCGCTTAAATTGAATCCTGAATAGTTACTCAGTCCCTTAGTTCGAAATCACCGGGGAATGACCTTGATCTAGTGCTTGTTTTAATTGAATTTCCTATCGTTTAATTTGCTGTCTCGTTCATTGTTTCATTACAATCAAAAACCCATATTCTATCTTAGTTTTAATTTAAAATCTATAATTTCAAAGTGTAACCTTGGTCTCTGTGGATTCGATACCCTTTATACTACTGCGATTGTCTGTGCACTTGCAGAACTATTTTGGGATAAAACTTCTCTTACATCAAGTTTTTGGCGCCGTTGCCGGGGACCAATTGCGTTACCTTTGATTTTTGGTTTTATTTATAGTTTAAGAATTTTTGCTAATTTTATTTTTTTTATTTGTTTTTGGTATGTGTCAGGAAGCGATGAATACTCAGTTGCAGTTGTTGAGGGACCAGATTGCTCAGTTGCAAAGGAATAAACCACAAGCTCCACCGTTACAGCCGGGTATAGGGGATTCAGATAATCCCCATGCTTATTATCAGAACCGTTCGGCAATTGTCTCTCCAGCAATTCAGAGGCAAGATTTCGAGATCAAGCCTCAGATGATCTCTTTGGTGAAGCAACATCTATTCCATGGATTACCAGCTGAGATACCGATGGATCACATTGAGAACTTCGAATAAATCTGCAGCACTACGAGGTCTAATGGGGTATCGAGTGAGTTTTTGAAATGAAAGTTGTTCCCGTTTTCACTTTCGGACAAGGCTCTTAGATGGTTGAAGTCCTTACCCGCTGGTTCTTTGAAGACATGGGATGAGGTTAGAGCTGCGTTCTTGGACCATTTCTACACTAAGTCCAAGACAGCATCTTTGAGGAACAAGATTTAGTCTTTTCAACAACATTATGGTGAAGCTTTTTGTGAAGCTTGGGAGAGACTTAAGGAATACCGTAGAGAATGTCCTCATCACGGTTTCAAGGATGAACAGATTTTGGGGATTTTCTATGATGGAGTTGAATGGGATTATCGGAATGCTCTCAACGCTGCGAGTAATGGAAACTTCATGACCAAGACTAGAGATGGTGCTTTTGAGTTGATTGAGAACCTTGCTGCAAGCTCTAACAACAGGGCTCCCGAGTATGATAGGTCCAGGACAGTCAATAGTGTGGATACTCGGAAGATAGATGAGCTGACGGCGAAGGTAAACCTGCTTCTACGCGAGAGCCAAAGACCGGTAAGGTTTGTGGAAGAAAATGGGGGTGCTCCTATTTCTTAAGAGTTTGAAGATTATGAAGTTGCTGAAGTGCAAGAGGTTAACTTTGTGAGTGGTCAAGGATACCAAAACCATGGGTTCAACCCCAATTATCAGAGCCCACACGGTCAAGGATTTTAGAAGTTCTACTCCATCAACGCTCAAGGGAATCGGTTCATCCCTAACCAAAATCAGAATCGTTACCAAGGAGGGAACCAACAACAATTTGCTGCGCCACAACAAGCTACCTCCGCGCTTACATCTCAGGATGAGTTGAAGAGTTTCATGCAGCAACTGATGATTAACTAGCAGGAGGCATCCACTGAGATTAGTGCCAAGGTAGATCACATGTACAATGATCTGAATGCGAAGTACGAGGCTATTACCGCGCATGTGAAGAAATTGGATACTCAAGTAGCTCAAACTGCCAAAGCTATTAAGAGACCAGCTGGGTCTCTTCCAGGACATGGTGAGGCTAATCCTAGGAAGCAATATCAGGTAAATGCTATTGAGTTGAGGAGTGGACAGTTGTTGGTACCGCCTACGATCACAAGCTTCCACGTGAGGGCTAAGGAGAAGATTACCGAGCACCAGGCTCAAGAGAGTGATTTTTCTAAGAAGGATAGGCATAAGGAGATTGGTTCAAGCTCAGAGACACCTCGGGATTCTGTCCAAGTCGATGCGGCGAAAAAAATTTCCGAGCACCTGCTCCCTACTGCCGAGCACCTGTTCGCGCAGGGTGCTCCCACGAAAATTTCAGAAACTTCGCCTGAGCGAGTTTATGTACCAAGGGTGCCTTACCCTGAGCGAGTCTATGTCCCAAGGGTGCCTTACCCAATACCTCCTAAGGAATCTAGGAAAGATTTGGAGGATGTTGAGTGTAAGGAGGTGCTAGAAGATTCGACGGTGAAGCTCCCTTTGGTTGATGCCGTGCAAATGGTACCATCACCCAAGAGGTACACGAAGGAATTGGTTGCTGGTAAGTTTGTTGAAGATGAAAGTGTGATGATGGTTTCTAAGGAGTGTAGCGCCGTACTTTAGAGTAAGGTGTTGACAAAGAAAGGTGATCCGGGAAGGTTTGTGATTTCCGTAAAGATAGGGCCTTCCATATTTGCTTGTTCGTTGTGTGACTTGGGAAGCAGCGTTAATTTGATGCCGTATTTTGTGGCTATTCGTTTGGGCTTCATTAAGTTCAAGCCTACCAAGATTTCGTTGGTTTTTGCGGATGGGTCTAAAAGGCTTCCGGTGGGTGTTATTGCAGATTTGCACGTCCGAATTGGGGATACCTTAATTCCAGCTGATTTTGTTGTTCTTGAGCTTGATGAAGAACCAAGGGATCCGTTGATTTTGGGCAGAGCTTTCTTACACACAGCACGTGCTATCATTGATGTGGAAGAAGGCATAGTGGATCTCCGTCTAGGAGACATGGTAGTCCGGTTTGAGATGAGCAAGCTTCTCAAGAAAGCGATGATAGATGGGCACACGTTTGTTATCCACGACGAATCAGAGATGTTAGAGGTTGAGGTTGAAGAGATTTTAGCAAGTGATCCGCTCGAAATTGCATTAACAAAAGCCGAGGGTGAACACCGTTTTCTGAGCAAAGACACTCAAGGATTCGCTAAGTTGCTGGATTCTAACATCCGAGTGGATAAGGGGGATGAGTTTCTGAGTCTGGGAGAGGGCACAAAAATCGAGAGTCAGCCAACACCCCAGCGAGCACCTGCTCCCGAACAGCGAGCACCTACCCCCGAAAAATCTACTGTTCATGGTTCTTCGAGTAAGCTGAAAGCTCCAAAGCTCGAGTTGAAGACCCTCCCAGCATGGCTCAGATGGTTATTCAGGTCCCGAAATATTAAAGACAAGAAATGGCCCGGTCCGTTCACAATCAAGAAGGTGAGACCACATGAGGACATAGTGTTGCTGGACACTAAAGGAGGTGAGTTTGACCCTCCTTGAGCCTAGATGGTCTACAAAGTCGAGCTAACGACTTAAAACAAGCGCTTGGTGGGAGGCAACCCACCGGTACGTTTCCTAACCTTTTTCAATTTGATTTCTTTTTCTACTAACTTTGGTTTTAAGTTTTGAGTTTTCAGGTTTTCTAAAAAAAAAAAATACAAAAAAAGGAACACTTGGTAGAAAGGAGCACCTGCTCTCGAGGAGATCAAGCACCG
>OY755205.1:27117836-27188102 GCA_963576765.1 Draba incana
TTGTATTTTTATTTTATTTTTGGTTTTATTGAGTCAAAACTTTATAGGGAATTAGGACTTTATCTTATGATGATATTTGAACTATCTATGTTTAACCTTCTCTCTAGTGACCATTTTTACATAGAATGGGTACGAGGAACAGCTGGGACACTTCAATGCACTATTAACCATGTTTCAGATTGACCAAAAGTTCCTCTCGTTATTGGCACTAGATTAGGGAAACGAACCATATTCAGGACTCCTTATTCTTTTTACCACTCTTGTTGTTCCTGAATAGCTAGCTCATTTTTAGCTAGTACCCTCCTTAACCATTACCTCTTTTCAAACTCCTTGCCTTCTTGTTACTTCATTGTCACATGTGCAGCATATGCGCAAAAGGGCCGGAGAGAATCGAGTCGACACTACATCTAAATCACTCTTTCTGAAGATCGAGCACCTGCTCGCAAGGCATTGAGCACCTTCTCCCATTTTCAAAAGATGATTTTATACTAATGAAGGAATAGCAATAATGAGCTCCACTTGGGTACGTACAACACTCCTATTTATATTCGTGTTTGAGAGACACATACTTGTACTGTATGTCCCTCTTCATCATCACCTTAAAAAAAAAAAAAAAAAAAAAAAAAAAAAAAAAAAATTCATAATGAAGAGTGATGAATCTGTAAAATAGAAAAAGTGTCTCTCTACACAGCGAGTATACCCAAGGTGGATGATTAGCCGAATGAGACGTTAGAGAGTTTTGAAGAAGAAAGAGTGGTTTAAAGAATGTGGATATCAACGTACTCATTCTCTCTTGCAATTTTGTGCGATATCCTCCATCCTCTACGAAACATCGGGTAACCCTTAAACACTCTAAACACCTTGAACTCCACCTCCAAATGGCCTTAAACCCTTAGCGTCGTCTTCCCTAATAAGGTGCCTTTAGCGAGATCCTCACGCATACTTTGAGTGCGTTGAGTTTGTGTTTGGGAAATGGCTTGGTTGAGAAATGTGTCGAGGTTGTTTTGGTAAAGCTTTGCTATTCGTAATCTGAATTATGTGGTCTGCAGATTGAAGGTTATTAACTCGGTTCACGGAGGATAAAAGAGTTCCCGCATTTTCAAACCTCTCTCCTTTACTTATTTCTGAATTTGTTTGAGGAAAAACAAATATCTAAGTACGGGGGAGTTGATATATTAGGATTTTGGCCTCTTTTACTTATTGTTTTCTATTGTTTTTCGAGTCTTTTTAGTTCTTTTTGTGTCCTTTTCAGGTTCTAGGAGGCTCTCGAGCATGGATTGGAGTTATTGGGGCTCATTGGAGCAAACGAGACGAATTTGGAGAGAAAAGGCATTTTCTCATAACCGAGCACTTGCTCGGTCTGCTCGGAGCACCTGCTCGCCTGAGGACTCGAAGATTCGGAGTCCCTGGAAACAGGACCGGCCAGTCCAACCCACAGACCGACCGGTCCATACTGAGGAAGCCAAGACCGACCGGTCCGGATGAGAGACCGACCGGTCTCCTCTAGAAGACTCAAGACCAAGCTCCCTGGAATCCAGACCGGCCGGTCCAAGGCAAGGGACCGACCGGTCCCTTGGTGAAAACCCGAAGACTTGAAGCCGCTCCAATCGGGACCGACCGGTCCGGTCCCCAGATCCGATTTTAACCTGATTTTTAGTATAAATAAGTCAGAGCCGCCTCTGACAAAATCATTCTAAAACAGTTCTTTTCACGTTTCATTTGAGATTTTCTCTATTCCTCTAAGCTTTGAGACTATTTTGTATTGTTCCTTTGGATTTGAAAACTTGGAGGATCATTCCACAACATCTAATCGAGAAGAATTCTAAATCCTATCTCTTTTTATATCGTGATGAATTCTCTTGATTGTTTTGCTGCATTTGATCTCTCCATGGCCGAGTAGTCCATTAGCTAGATTAGGGGATTTCAATGGTGATTTAGGATTGATTAGTGACTGAGCCAAATAGGATAGATTATCATATGTCTTCATTAATTTGGAATCGTAATACTTAGGCTAGCGTGGCCGCCTAGTCAATGATTTCAAGTTAACTTATTCACGACAATGCTCTAGGTTGCTAGATAAACCATTGGTGAGTAATTGGTGTGTAACCAACAACAGTTGATTGTTACCATCAATTGTGAACAAATTGAACCCATTCGATAATGCTTGTCAACATCTCTGAATTCAAACGACAGTTTAGGCATTTAGGTTGTTAGATAAAGATCTTGATGCATCACGACAGTGGGGCAATATTACATTTATGTTTGAGTTCTAGACCGCGCTTAAATTGAATCATGAATAGTTGCTCAGTCCTTAGTTCGAAATCACCGGCGAATGACCTTGATCTAATGCTTGTTTTAATTGAATTTCCTATCGTTTAATTTGCTGTCTCGTTCATTGTTTCATTACAATCAAAAACCCATATTCTATCTTAGCTTTAATTTAAAATCTATAATTTCAAAGTGTAACCTTGGTCTCTGTGGATTCGATACCCTTTGTACTACTGCGATTGTCTGTGCACTTGCAGAACTATTTTGGGATAAAACTTCTCTTACATCACTCTTCTGAGCAAATGTGGCATTACAACAATCCCTCCTGCTTGCCAAGGTAAAATCACATACTATAGATATATTGGAAGCTAGTAGATTAGTAGGATTCCGATATTAAGTAAAGAATGGCTTACGTTTATTTTGTTGTTCTTTCTTTAACAAGAAGCTTTGAAGAACTGAGCTGGAGACAAACCACAATATCATAGGCTTTGCTTGATCTTGCCCTGTAATTGACCTGGAGTGTCTGAATTAAGATATATCTTTCAAATATTTAAAAAGTTGCAATGATCTTTGATCATCTTGTGTATATAGAAGAACCATGTTTTACACATTAAGGAAGACGTTAAAATACTGGTTTAGCTACATCAACTATTCTGCTTTCTTGACTATCCAAAAAAACTAAGTCCTCATGTCTTCCCCGCGAAGACCCCAGATCAAAAGCTGCACACAAAAAAATTGTTCGCTTATCATGATCAATGCATAATTCGCTTTGAAATCCGAGTAATAATGGAAAGTATACCTAGCATTCTGGTTGATGTTCTCGACGAGGTCCACCGAAGATAGGCCTCATGTATGAATCATCAAACTTTCTCCAGTAACGGTGGATGGTGTAAACAGGTTGTTCAATCAGAAGGGAGATGCTATCTTTAGCTCTGTTGAAGTTGGTGGAAGCAGACTCATCAAATGAAAGAAGCGGAAGCGTTGCATCTTCCCTCGGGGAACCTGGTTCAGTACGTTTACCACTATTTCCAGAGTTGAGACTCTCATCGTGAGGAAGTAGATAGTTCACAAGTGGCTTTGTGAGGAAACCAAAAACCTGTTTTGTTACATGACAAGAAGACAGTCATTTGATCGTAACACAGAAAACTACGAGCAGGGCCATATACTAGGGAAGTAGTGTTTGTTTTACCAGTGTAGTAAAGAGTACAACGACAATGGTGTTGGTGACCATGGCAGCATTCACAGGATCCAATGTAACACCGGAGTAGGTGAACTTGTACACATCAAACATATACCCAAATGAGATATAATGGAAATATTATGAACTGAATACAAAGGATTACCACAGAGATGTTATGAATGTGCAAAACCTGTTTGAAAGCCAGAGCAATTGAGACAGCACCTCGCATAAGCCCCGCCCACCAAATGATCACCTATAAAGTACACAGAGGTGAACTTTATGACAACAATTTGCACCCTCAAACCAATAACTTTGAAACTTTGAGTCGCGATGTAGTGCTTCTGATAATGTAACAGAAAAAAATAGAGGCTAAACCTGGTGCTTAAATGTGATAGTCTCGCTTCTTTCAGTGTGCCTATTCATGAAATTTGTTAAGACCGAGAGTGGAAATACAAAAGCTGCCCGTCCAAGCAATACTAGTAACGTTATGACACTGGAGACACCTAAAGTACCCCCGACGCTGCGAAAAGAAGATTAATGTTAGGATCAAGAGCATTTCTTCAGCTACGAATGCGCTTAACGCTCATACCCTAACACTAATATTCAGATACGACTTCATACCCTAAGCTGCTTGTTTTCCATTTGGTAAGATCAAGAGCATCTGTTCCAACATATAGAAATATGAATGTCTCCGCAATAAAGGACATCATTGCAAAGACATGCCTGCAGAATAGGGGTGGACAGTCAGGAAAAAGCATCTCTCGCAATCGAGACCTGAGATAAAAAAAAAAAAAAAAAAAACTGACAGAAACAATGCCTGGACGTGATTCTTGAACTCTCTGTCACGTTATATGATGCGTAATGCGACATTAAAATGCCACAGAAGAAAACAGTGAGAATCCCACTTAATGAGAAGAGCTGCAAGAGATCAACTACATTAATATGAAGAATATGCTGCATTTATATTCTGCATGATCTCTAAAGAGGAGGAGAACAATCTATGATTCAAGTTGGAAATAACTAGTTGTCCATTGCAGCAATTGAGTATTACCTCAGCCAACATATATGAAAGGTATGCCATTAGAACCATGATCGCGAGTTCGCGTGTAGTTGAGTGTCTGTCAACAACCATAAGATTACAGAGACCAAATTTAAAGGCACATCTTAAGGATGCAACTGAAACATTGAAAACAATAAAGTTAAGGTTGAGATGAAAAAGATGCAAGCTTGGTGTACTTTTTACCCTCCAAAATACAAGGTTTTAAGGACCAAAGACGTTGTTAGACCCACCTGTAAGATATTCACACTGCTAAGAGAACTCATGATATGCTTCAAATAGAGTAAAAAGTATATGCCAACTTTATAGCTTACACCGATTCCGAGAATTGTGCTTGTGGAGAAGAGGTACAAAAATTTTCCAAATACTTGCAGAGCCGTCCAACCGTTGAGGCTTTCAAAGTGAATCTTTTGCACGGCGTTGAACAGCACAACTGAGGTTGCATCATTCACCACCCCTTCTCCAAACACTAAGCTGTATAGCAATGGAGTTTCATCTTGGTAAAGAATCTGTAAATTTTTCGATGCAAAGTAATAAGGAAGCTTTATATATAAACAAGCTGTATAAGAAATAATCATATGAAGCAAGAACCTGTAGAGTGCAAACAGTATCAGTAGACGAGAAAATGGTTCCGATGGCTGAATCAAGACAAGAAAAAACATTCACTCGGAAACTGACAAGATAGTCTTAAGAAGAGATGAAAAGATACACAGTTTGGTGATAAAAGAAGTAACAAGAAATCTCACCAAGATAGTCTCGAAGACTCAACCCCTTAAATCCCAGCTTGGAAAACAGCCACCAACTGCCTGGAAAGACAAAAATGAGATTTGCATCGACTCAGATATGATTAACATCGAATCACGGTCAAGTCAACCAGGATTGATTGCTGTAAAAAAGAATTACCAAAAGAAATAATGAAAGTGGAGATGAAAACTCCAATCACCCCAAAGGACATGATGGTTAAAATGTTGTGAAAAAACTTCTTTTTCTTGACCTGGAATCTGCCAAGAAACCAAAAATATTGACTCAGTCTCCACGATACACAAAATGGTTAGCGAACGAGAGAAGAAGCGTACCCAGCATTGAAAATGATCGGAGGAAGAAGGTATATGAAGAAGAGTTCCTCATCAAACGCCAAAATGTGAGAACTCTTTCCTTTGCTAATAAGCAAAATTACCGTTCCTGATACACCTCCCTGTTTGCAGCAGAACAGTCAATTAGTTACAATATCTACCCAAACCAAAATCCAGTCTAGGGTTTCGGAAAGAAAAGCTCCAAAAGTAATTTCCTGCGTTCCACGAAACCCTTAAACCAAACCTATACCAATTTTTTTTTTTTTTTTCCAAATTAAGAGATTTTGCGAGAAATTTACTTTTCCTGATTCTAAAACTGTCTCTCGGAGCCCAAAACACGCAATTAAACCAAAATTCGAATTGAAACAGTATCCTCAAATTGGGAGAAACTTACGACTAAAATGGCGGTGATGGATTCATTGACCCAACGATTCTCTTCAAGCAAGTGACCAATAATCAGACAGAGGCAGAGAATGACGATGAACAACGAGATTGGCACCACCTGAGGATGCTCCGCGGCTAAGTGTATCGTCAAAAACTCCGTTAACCCAAACCCCATTCTCGCTTTCGTCGATGTCAAAATCCTTTAACAACAAACCAATCGCAATCCAAGGAGTCACAGAGACCGAGAGAGAGTGAGAGACGAGAGAGATTTGAACAGAGCTAAAGAAGGCGGTGGTTCCAGGTGGCGAGGTGACGGAGGACACGTGTCATTTTTCAAACGCCACCAGACTCAGTAAACGACAGCCTTTTTGGGCTTAGGCCCAATACATTGTTGAAACTTAATACATTTATTTATCATGCTATTCATAAACGGTGTAGAGAATCAAGTGGATATATTTGTAGCATATAAATAAAGGAAACAACGTCATTTTAGGGTTATATAAGCTGCATGGAATCGTCCAAGAAGTGACGTTTCGCGCTTCCGAATCGGGGTCGGAATCGGCCGGAATCGCCCGGAATCGCCTCGGAATCGCGCTTCCCAAAATCGGTCGATCGGAATCGCGTTGGAAGCGCAAGATTCCAACTTGGAATCGTCGGCGGAGTGGAACGGAAGCGTGTGTAGGCTTTTACGTTGAAAGAAGATAAGGAATATTGTAGGCTTTTAATTAATTTTGTTTATGGCCCATGAAGCCCAATTAAAAACCTAATTAACAAAATGTTAAAATATCTTTGCCTCACGAGTCACGCCCTTTGAGCTTCAATACTTCACTTCTGATTTTTTTTACCGATCGTAAAAATCTAAGCTAGAAGAACACAAAAGTCAAAAGGTAATCTCAATTACTCAATCCAAACCTTCGTTGTTCATAAACCTTTGTTGCTCAATTAGTCACTTTTGATTATCTTAATAATTCATTGTTCGTAAATCTTTGTTGCTCTGCTTTTCTTAATAACTTAGTTTAGTGCTTTACTTAACAAACTTTTTTTTACAGAAATATAACGACATCTATGTCTCAAGATTCTCCAAATATTGATGAGTCATCTAATGTGGATGATAAAGCTCCTTTGTGGATGTATGTGAAGAAGATTGAGAAGTTGGCTGGAGGAGGATCATGGAGGTTTGAATGCAATTTTTGCAATAACTCGTATGTTGGATCTCATACTAGAGTCATGACTCATTTGTTACAAGAGGGAATTAAAGGAATTAAAGGATGTTTGAAGGTTACTCCTCAACAAAGAGCTCACATGAAAAAATTGGTGGATGATTGCAAGGAAAGGATAAAACGTGCAGCTCCTAAAACAGTTCCATTGCCTTCTTCATCAAGAAAACCATCTAGTTCTTCTCTTGATTGTGATATGAGCTATAAAGTTCCTAATGCAAGTGAGTCTGATCCAAAGAAAAGAAAGGGAATGAGTTCTTTGGAGAAAGCATTTAAGAATGAAGCTAGGGAGCAATGTGATGGTGAGGTAGCTAGAATGTTCTACACAGGTGGTTTGTCTTTTAACCTTGCAAGAAATCCTCACTACCATAACTCATACAAGCGTGCATCAGAAATTCCTGGATATATTCCACCTGGGTATAATTCATTGAGAACTACACTTCTTCAAAAGGAAAGAAAGAACATTGACATGCACTTGCAGCCTTTGAAGAACACATGGAAACAAAAAGGAGTTAGTATATGTAGTGATGGCTGGTCAGATCCACAAAGAAGACCGATATTTAACTTGATTGCTGCAAATGAGAGTGGTCCAATGATGTTAAGGGCGGTCAATAGTCATGGTGAAACAAAAACCGGTGAGATGATTGCAGAGCTGATCATAGAATGCATAAAGGAGGTCGGGCATGAGAATGTGGTTCAAATAGTTACTGACAATGCTTCAAACTGTGTAAAAGCCGGTGCACTTATTTCAGCCAAGTTTCCTACTATCTTTTGGACACCATGTGTGGTTCATACCTTAAACCTTGCTTTGAAGAACATATGTGCACCATTAGCAAGCTCGAGAAACAATGAAGATGTGTATGAAACTTGTTATTGGATAAAGTCTATCAGTGAGGATGTGACTTGGATCAAGAATTTCATTATGAACCATGGAATGAGACTTGTAATGTTCACCGAGCATTGTGATCTTAAGCTCCTTACAATTGCTTCGACAAGGTTTGTTTCTGTTTTTCTTAGTTAATCTTACTTATATTCTCAAATTAGAAGTCTAAGATCATTAAAGTTTATTTTCATAGGTTTGCCTCCACGGTTGTGATGTTGAAGAGATTCAAAAAAATAAAAACTGGGTTGCAACAAATGGTGATCAGTCCTAAGTGGGATGATTATAAAGAAGACGGTGTACAAAGAGCATCATCAGTGAAGAAAAAGATATTAGATGAGATGTTTTGGGATGAACTTGAATATGTTTTATCTTTCACTTTGCCCATCTATAACGTGATTAGAGCTGTTGATACTGATAGGCCTTCTCTTCATCTTGTATATGAATGGTGGGAAAGTATGATTCAGGATGTGAAGAAGGCTATCTTTAAAAAAGAAAGAAAACAACTTGATGATGACTCTGTCTTTTGGAATGCTATTCATTCTGTTTTGACATCTCGTTGGAGCAAGAGTAACACTCCTCTTCATTGTATGGCACATTCTCTAAATCCCAAGTAAGTTTATAAATCTAATTTCATTTGCTTAATTTATCATTTGTCAAGAGCTGTTAAAGTAATCCATTAATTTATCACGTTCACGTTCACCACGTTCACTACGTTCACAAGAGCTATTGTTTTAGTGGATTTATAAATTAAAACAAGAGCTATTGTTTTAGCTATTGTTCACGTTGTTTATCATTTGTCAAAGCTATTGTTTTAGTTAATTTATAAATTATTGTACATTTTTTGGGTGTAGATATTTTCGTTCAGAGTGGCTTGGAGAAGAGAACAATAAAAAAGCTCCACATCAAGATTTGGAGATTACTAGAGAAAGAAAAAATTGCATCATGAAGTATTTTCCAAATCAAGACGAAAGGAGAGAGGTTAATGTTGAGTATTCTAATTTTTCTTTATGCTTGGAAGATTTTGGTAGTGTCGATGCGATTCATGATAGGTTTATCCTAGAACCTTTGAGGTGGTGGGCAGTTCATGGATCTTCAGCACCAAAGCTCCAAGCCTTAGCATTTAAGTTGCTTGGACAACCATCTTCATCCTCATGTTGCGAAAGGAATTGGAGCACTTACAAGTTCATACATTCTGCAACAAGAAACAAGATTGCTCCACAAAGAGCTGAAGGTTTGGTATTTGTGCACACTAATCTTCGTCTTCTATCTAGAAAAAGTTCTTCTTATAAAGAAGGTCTCAATCATATGTGGGATATTGGAGGTGACCAGTTTGATTCATTGGATGAGATTAATCTAGGGAGGCTTGATTTTGAGGATCTTTCTCTTGATGAACCAGAGTTGGAGTCGGTGGTGTTTGAAAGAGATGATGAAAATGAGAAGGATGACGACGGTATCAACTTGTGATTTTAGGCATTATTTTTATTTAAATGTTTAAATTATAAAAAATGTTAAACATTTTATTTTGATATGATTTTATGTTTAGAATTTTAATTTATATATATATATATATATAAATATATATATATATATATATATACGCTTCCAACCCGCACCCGCTTCCTAAATTTTTCTAAAAACTCGCTTCCTCGCTTCCAAACGCTTCCGCTTCCGCGTACCCGCTTCTGATTCCATGCAGCTTAGCGCTGTATGGAATCGTCTAAGAGGTGACGTTTCGCGCTTCCGAATCGGGGTCGGAATCGGAATCGCCCGGAATCGCCTCGGAATCGCGCTTCCCAAAATCGGTCGATCGGAATCGCGCTTCCCAAAATCGGTCGATCGGAATCGCGTTGGAAGCGCAAGATTCCAACTTGGAATCGTCGGCGGAGTGGAACGGAAGCGTGTGTATGCTTTTACGTTGAAAGAAGATGAGGAATATTGTAAGCTTTTAATTAATTTTGTTTATGGCCCATGGAGCCCAATTAAAAACCTAATTAACAAAGTGTTAAAATATCTTTGCCTCACGAGTCACGCCCTTTGAGCTTCAATACTTCACTTCTGATTTTTTTTTACAGATCGTAAAAACCTAAGCTAGAAGAACACAAAAGTCAAAAGGTAATCTCAATTACTCAATCCAAACCTTCGTTGTTCATAAACCTTTGTTGCTCAATTAGTCACTTTTGATTATCTTAATAATTCATTGTTCGTAAATCTTTGTTGCTCTGCTTTTCTTAATAACCATCTTCATCCTCATGTTGCGAAAGGAATTGGAGCACTTACAAGTTCATACATTCTGCAACAAGAAACAAGATTGCTCCACAAAGAGCTGAAGATTTGGTATTTGTGCACACTAATCTTCGTCTTCTATCTAGAAAAAGTTCTTCTTATAAAGAAGGTCCCAATCATATGTGGGATATTGGAGGTGACCAGTTTGATTCATTGGATGAGATTAATCTAGGGAGGCTTGAGTTTGAGGATCTTTCTCTTGATGAACCAGAGTTGGAGTCGGTGGTGTTTGAAAGAGATGATGAAAATGAGAAGGATGACGACGGTATCAACTTGTGATTTTAGGCATTATTTTTATTTAAATGTTTAAATTATAAAAAATGTTAAACATTTTATTTTGATATGATTTTATGTTTAGAATTTTAATTTATATATATATATATAAATATATATATACGCTTCCAACCCGCACCCGCTTCCTAAATTTTTCTAAAAACTCGCTTCCTCGCTTCCAAACGCTTCCGCTTCCGCGTACCCGCTTCTGATTCCATGCAGCTAGTGAGTACATCTCTATAATTTTGGAGGGTTATAGAAAGGAATTTCTCCAAACCACAAAATGATAATTTCTCGTAGGTTATTTAGTACATATAGAAAGTAAGGAACATAAGCTTTTTAATAAAATGATATATCAACTACAACTACACTCCAAGTTGCTCAGTTAGAAGAAAAAAGTTGGAGAGGCGCGAATTTGGCCAAAGAAAACGAATAAGAGGACAAAAATTCCACCCAGATTGAAGATAGCAACCACCTAGAGCATCCGCATATCTCGATCTGTCAAATTGACGCATCTTGGACAGATCATGGGCCCACTAGCGGTCTCGGATGGTGCATCACCGATACATTAGGGAAGACGCACACCGGCAAGAAAGGATGTCGCATAAGCCTTTCAGCTCTACATATTGGGTAATGGAGTGCCTAATTTAGAGGCGTTTATCTACGACCCGACTTGAGAGCGGCTGCTCAGACCTATTGAAGATGATTGACGACCTAATGGATTGGCCAGTTTTTTAGACTGAGGTAGATCACTTTATCGAACTTAGAGCTAGATTTACTATCTTTTATTTATCTAATATATTTCGAGCTTGTAATGTTTGTGCTCATATTCGTGCAAAAGCAGCACGAACACGTAACCATATATTTTAGTGGCTGGTCTGGATTGCTACAGCCAAGATTGGCCGCACACACAACCTGACCGAATCTTCTGGTCGGCTTCGAGTCAAGATGACTGACTGACCAATCTTGCCACGTGTGAAATTGAAACGACCATGTTGTGGGACCTGACCTATGATCACTCTTGATTATTCAGTTTCGTATTTCTACAATATAACGAAAATTCATACATTAGCCCAAACAGAAAAATGGAAAACATACGAACCTAACAAAACAAAACAAAATCCTTCCTACAAAAACACCCGCATAGTAACTTATTACAAAAAATAAATACAAAGTAGACTTGTTGAAAATGTTGCTACATATCTATGCATTATAGTACATGTTTATGGTTTTCCTGGTTTTGGAAATAAGTAGGTCGTAATAAATGTGAAATGACCTAACAACATGTATAAACGTAATAAATGTCAAACCAGTAGTTCAAAAAAATATAAATAAATGCAAAAACAAACATGCTTAACCTACTTTTTTTTTTTTTGATAAAGCGTAACATACTTTTCTATAGTATAATCGCATGAAATTTAAACCTTTCTTTTCTCAGATGAAAAATTTCATCAAATAAACTTTGTTGTTTTTTCGACAAAAAAAGTTAAAAAACCTTTTTTCCAGTTTTCCTACAGAAATTAATTTTTGTTCTTTCTACCAACTAATTAGAATATTATTAGTGAATTGGATAATTTTGTTTTTCTTTTAGTGGTGAGTGCATGTACTATCAACATGTCAAAAAAAAAGCAAAGTTGGAACCTTTTATTTTTGTTTCAGCTTTTAAATAATCAACGATCATATATAAATTAAGAATCCCACGAACCCAAAAAAGCTCTCTCTCCTCTCTCTCTCTCTCTCTCACACACACACAGCAAATCTCGTTCGGTTTCTAGTGAAGTCGCCGCCGGGATAAACTCCGATGACACACATGCAAGATAATCCAGCAATGCTTTGGTTAAAGTTTCTTCTTTTTCCTCTCATTTTGATCCACTTGCTACCTACTCAACTCTTTGCTCAAAGATCTAAATCTCCATGGCAGACACTCACTGGTAATTCAATAATAGTGCTCTATTTCTTCATCTCCTTTGATTTTTGATTTTTCCTATTCCTTTCACTGTAAACTAGTTACTCGGACTCGTGCTTCCTTTTTGCCGCTTCCGATTGGTAGATGGGTTTTTATAATTTGGGGATTTCCGAGTTTCCTCGTGGAAAAATCGAAGCTTTATTGTTGGGTGTTAGTTTTCAGAGTTTTAGCATTCAAGAAAGCTTCTATTTCAGTCTCTGTTTTGCTTAAATCAGCTTTCTTTGCTTATTGTGTGTAGGAGATGCTCCTCTTGTCATTGCTCGTGGTGGGTTTTCTGGGTTGTTACCAGATTCGAGTCTAGATGCTTACAGTTTTGTATCTCAGACAAGTGTGTCCGATGCTGTTTTGTGGTGTGATGTGCAACTAACCAAGGATGGAACTGGGATTTGCTTCCCTGATTTGACAATGTTTAATGCTTCTAATATCCAAGATGCTTACCCTACACGGAAAACCTCTTACCTTGTTAATGGAGTCCCTACTCAGGACTGGTTCACCATTGATTTCACCTTCAAGGATCTGACAAGCGTTTTCTGTAAGTTCAGTTCAAGCTCACTTACATGCATCTTTTTTTTTTTTTTTTTTTTTGTCTTTTTATTTTACCTTTGGATTCTAGTTCTAGCAAATATCATATGTTACTTATAGGTTTATCTATGATACAGTGGTAAAGTATGTGCACATTTGATCCCAATGTATATATTTGGATTTTTACTAGAGTTAAGGATTGGGAGAAATTTACACAACCCTTTGATGTTACGTCAATTTTGCTTGCTTACTTGCTTTTGTTTGTGCAGTGAGACAAGGAATATTATCACGTTCAGAAGCATTCGATAACAACAGATACGCAATTTCAACAGTCCAAGATGTAGCTAAGCAGTTGAAACCCGTGGGGTTTTGGTTAAATGTTCAGGTAACTGTTATGTCAGTGCTATTTTCCTTCTTTTTTTACTGCCTCACTCTAACACGGCTGCTCTTTTATCCAGCACGATGCGTTCTATGCGCAACGCAATCTAAGCATGAGTACCTTTCTACTATCAGTTTCCAAAACTGTGACTATTGACTATCTCTCTTCTCCTGAGGTGAATTTCTTTCAGAATATTGGTAGCCGTTTTGGAAAAAAGGGGCCTAAGTTTGTGTTCCGGTTTCTCGAGAAAGATAATGTTGAGGTGTCAACTAACCAAACCTATGGATCTCTCATGAAAAACCTAACTTTCGTCAAGACGTTTGCTTCTGGAGTTCTTGTTCCCAAATCTTACATATGGCCGGTCGAAAGCCAGTACTTGCTTCCCCATACATCCTTTGTTCAAGATGCTCACAAAGCAGGCTTACAAGTATATGCATCAGGTTTTGCAAATGATTTCGATATTGCATACAACTACAGTTTTGACCCGTTGGCCGAGTACTTATCCTTCGTGGACAACGGAGAATTCTCCGTGGATGGCGTGCTATCTGATTTTCCATTAACTGCATCTTCGGCTGTTGGTAAGTAGTATCACATCTACATATCGCATTTCCGTGTTAAACATCGCTTGAGAAACTACAAGCGCACAATTGAAACCATTTTTCATTTTTCACTTTTCTTATTCCTCAGATTGCTTCTCCCATCTTGGAAGTAATGCGTCAACACAAGGTATGTGAGTTATTCATCTCCTATGTGGTTCCATGTCACAGTAACTAACGGTATAAATTTCAATCTAATATGTCACAGTTGACTTTCTTGTTATATCCAAAAATGGAGCAAGTGGAGACTATTCTGGCTGCACTGACTTGGCCTATTCAAAGGCTATCAAAGACGGTGCGGATATTATCGATTGCTCTCTTCAAATGTCATCAGACGGGATTCCGTTTTGCTTAAGCTCGATTGATCTTGGAGAGAGCATGAACATTATCCAAAGTCCTTTCAGAAACCGTTCAACAACTGTTCCTGAGATAGCGTCACATGCTGGAATATACAGCTTTAGTCTGTCATGGTCCGAGATTCAGACCTTGACACGTAAGTTTTCCATATAACTTTCTATGACTTGTCTCACTATCTAGTACAATAGGACGATAAAGTGTTCAAGCACAACAATGCCTAGAGTAATAAGAATGCCAAAAAGTAAGCTTTTTTCCCCCCATCCGTTTGCAGCTGCTATTACGAACCCCTACAACAGGGATTTCGGCTTGTTAAGGAACCCGAAGGAGAAAAATTCCGGGAAGCTTGTTTCGCTTTCTGATTTCCTCAACTTGGCAAAAAACTCCACTTCCCTCGCTGGTGTTTTGATCAGCATAGAGGTAAGTTGTATTATCACTTTTAGCATAAAGAGATGTTGCATATCACGGATTCTAATGGTTACAACGACTATGTTTTATTTCTTTCAGAATGCATCATACCTGAGAGAGAAGCAAGGGCTCGACGTTGTTGAATCAGTTCTTGATACACTCACAAAAGCTGGTTACGGCAATGCGACAACAACAACCACAAAGGTTATGATTCAGTCCACTAACAGCTCAGTCTTAGTTGACTTCAAGAAACAGAGCCGTTACGAGACAGTATACAAAGTGGAAGAAACAATCCGCGATATACTTGACTCTGCAATCAAAGACATTAAGAAATTCGCTGATGCTGTTGTCATACAGAAAAAATCAGTCTTCCCCGCCAGCGCAAGCTTCACCACTGGACAAACCAAACTAGTGGAGAGGCTACAGAAGTTTCAGATACCGGTTTACGTTGAACTGTTCCGGAACGATTTTGTTTCTCAACCATGGGATTTCTTATCTGATGCAACTGTCGAGATAAACTCGTATGTTACTGGAGCTGGTATTAATGGAACCATCACCGAGTTCCCTCTCACAGCCGCGAGATACAAAAGTAAGTGAAAACCAAAAGGTTTTTGTGTTTTTCCAGTAAAAGTTATGATTGATTTTGATCTTCTTTCGTAGGGAACCAATGCTTGACTCGCAAAGACCTGCCTTCTTACATGAGACCGGTTCAGGCCGCTGGCCTCTTAACCATTGTGAGTCCTAATTCTTTACCTCCAGCGGAAGCACCAAGCCCGGTTTTCACAGATGCTGATGTCAGTGAACCACCACTACCTCCGGTTATAGCCAGGTCCCCAAGCACGAGCCCTGGACCCTTAACAACGGGTGAAAAATCTCCCAACGGACAAACTCGAGTGGCTCTATCTCTTCTCCTTTCTGCGACTCTTGCCTCTCTTCTCCTTGTGTGATCACATTGATCCGCCCGTAGAATTTCTTTGTTCTGAAGATTTTCCCTCATTGGGATTCGTTTTGTTTCTTCATATTTTTCATTACCTTCGTCTGTGGAAACAAAAAACAGGTAGATTCTTGGACGTAAATTTGTTGTTGTAAGCTTTAGTTACTGTAATGACTCTTGTATGCTTTTAGAGAAACCAAACCAAACCAAACCAGTGGTTTATCTTAAAACCTAAATGGCACTTTAACAAAAAAAAAAAAAAAAAAAAAAACCTAAATGGGTGGAATGAATTATACTCTCTCTTTCATAATATAAGATGTTTTAGCGAAAATCGTGAATATTAAGAAAGTACTTTTACTTTAAAAATTAGCATTTAAAATATATATTAAAAACAGTTTAACCAATTATAAAAAAAAATTGTAAAATACTATTGGTCACACAGTATTCAATAAAGTTAAAAGTATCTAGTATTGTCAAAACAGCTTAAATTATGAAACAAAACAAAAATCCAAAACAGCTTACATTATCAAACGGAGGGAGTATAAGATTTTTTATTTATTTTGCGAGAATTAAGAAAACAATAAATACAAACAAAATCTCATTTAATAATTAATTAAAATTATAACTCAACCAATCATATATAAGTACAAAATATCAAATTATATTAAAATCTGCATAAAAATTAGTAAAACATCCTATAAAATAAAAGTAAAAATGAAAGGGAGAGAGTACCTTTTTTTGTCTGAACCTGAAAACATATTTCCGATGAAGCTTTCGGGAACAGGGACATTCTGGGGATATTTCTTGGTCATCTTTGGTTCGATTTCCTCGTTCGGATTCTTCTTTGCTTCGAATTTGTCACCGGTCTTTCAAAATCCTTTAATCGAAGCTATGGAGAATGATAGGTACTACTACTGCTTCTTGCTTCCCTTGACTCTTCCTGTTATTATGGTTGCTGTCTACTTTCATTGGCTTAGCATGAAGATCTTCAAGCACGCCTGATGCATTCTTTCACCACTTTTGAGGATCTATTTTCTCAGATTGTGGTTTCAATTGAGAATCTTTTTGCATAGTGAATTCATATGGACAAGTTTCATGCCGATTAAATTTTCCCAATTTTCGAATGAATGTATCTTGCATTCTAGAGTTTCATGTATTCTGATCAAATTAGATTTCGGTGATTACTGCAAATTTAGGGTTTTTGTAAATATAATTGTGAAAGAGATTCTCTGGAATGTATTGCACTGAGTGGCTATTTATGCTCAATAAAATCTTCGAAATTGATTTTTGTTAGTCTCTGAAGCCATTTATAGGAAACGTATGTTGATCATAACCTATGTAACAAGTGTTAACAATGTTGCTTTGTGGATTTATGTGATTTGAACTTGCTTCCTTGGTGTGGTAATGAATATTAATAATTTCTAGTGTTGATTTTTGATAATCTTTATCCAAAGCAGCCAAGCTACTACCTTGTCTACGAGGTTTAGTTTACCATTTCTTTCACCTTGCGGAGTTTTTTCAAATTCACATCTATGCATTTTGTAAGTGGCTGGGACTTATTGGTTTGCACGTTGCTGGACTCTTCTTCTTCATTGAAATCTACCATCATACCTGAAATCACAAGGATTTAACAAGTAAAAATTTCCAGGAAAGAAGAAAATTTTAAGCAAAGATCAAACAACAAAACAGTTTTTTATCAGAATTCAATTCGGTTTTAGAAGGCAGTTGTAGAGTCGAATTTGTAAACACTAGAAGTTAAAGAGTTTTTATCCAGATCACAGTATTTAATACAGATTCTTACAGTTCACGATCTAATCTACACGTTTGAATCAAAAATCATGCAAAACGGATAAAGGAACATCCCTAAATCGATTTGTCAAAATTATGTAGAAACTAAATTTTTTTTTGAAATGATAGATACAACCTGATTCAAAGTAGCTCTTATACCACTTGACATGATCCTAGAGAGGATTTCATCCCAAGGAGTCACTTCGAAAGGTTGATTGAATTTGATCTCTAAAGATCTTTGAATGATGCAGCGGATAGAAGACAAAAAATTGAATTTGGGGATGTGAATGATTGAAAATGGAACAAAATGGATGCAGCGGAGGATTGATAATGGATTAAATCTTCTGAGTGATGAAAACTTGATTAGGACAGATGGATTGAGAGAAAATTTCAAGAGTTGCTGATGTCTCTTGAACTTTCAGGTTATTCTCGATTCGGATAAACGCACCAAAGTAAGAACAAGTTGTATGGCTACTACACACCATACATATCAAACAAAAGAAGGAGTTTTGCGAATAAAATGTTTGATAAGTGTTAGAAATGAGAATACAAGAGTTTAAATAGAAGAAAAGAAGAGGAAGAGACAAGTCTTGGAACAACCTCCAAGGCTGCCTTGAAAATGAAACAAAAAATAAAGATATAATTTGAAAAGATAAAACCAAAACAACTCTTAAACTTCTGAATTTCGTCACTTTATTTGGGCTGGAAATTAGGTACTTGGTTTAGGCTTCTTTTGGACTTGTAATAGCTATAAAATGAGTTAGACTTGATGGCTAACACCTTGGAAGATTTTCTGAAGATTCTGGCTCGTTTTGATCATCAAATGGGTGATTTGGATATAAATCATTTGCCTCATTAAAAATCTTTCTTTGGAAAATCCATTGGGACAAAACTAAAGATAAGGGGAAAAGAGTACAAATGAGACATATGCCCATTTGTTGATCATGTATCATAACCAATGAGATTAAAATATCTTCTTTTCCATGATTTCTCTCAGCTACAAGCTGCTCATTAGGTTCATTTTCCTGCTCCTCGGGTTCAAGTCCTTCTTCACGTTTCAAGTCTTTTGTGCTTGGCAGGATCATATCAAGTATTTATGAAGTTTTAACACATGCAGTTGATGTTGATTTCAATCTCTTTTTTCCACAGTAAGGCAAGACCTCCACTTCCTGGTGATGATGGTGTAACTGTAATCATATACTTATATCCCAAAGGTTCCACCTCTGTCCTTACAAACTGATCAGTATTTTTTGTTTCCATGAGGAATATTATGTCTGGGAAATCATTCTTCTTCTTGATTTCCTTTAGACGGCGAACTGTCTCGGGATTCCCCAACCCTTGACATTTCCAGCTGATAATTCTTAAGGAAGAGGATATGATGGATTGTGAAAATCCACTTGGTTGAGCTGCCTTTTCCTACTCCTTGGCGTATTATTCCTTGTTTGGCCATGGTTGGTTGGCTTCGCAGTGGTATCTCTCTGACTTGCATTTGGTGAGATGTTGTTTTTATTGTTGAATCGATGTTGTGTGGTGGTGATTGATTCCCCCTTGCTTATCTCACCATTGCAGGAATTAGTGTGATTTGAGGAACAACACTTGTGGATGCATTTTCCCTTTGCATAGTTTATGTAGTACCTCTTCTCTTTGGAGGTTTGTTTGTTTGTGGATATTTCCTTCTTTTGAAGTTTAGGCCTTGGTGAATAGGGAAGAAGCATGTTCTCTTGCTCAAAGGTGGTCTACCCCTCTTTTTCTTGAGGTAAATTTGTTCTCATGTCTGCCTCTTCTCTTTCTATTGCTTGCTGATAATTCTGGTTTGCCAAATTCATGGATGTAGTTACAATAGATCTGGTTGTTTCCTCCATAAGGCCTCTTGTTTCCCCTTCAAACACTCTCTACTGCCTTGCTGCTCTCTATAGGATTCTCAACATTACAGTAGTTTATAGTGACCTCCTGTAACTCCTCCATCACCTGCTCAGTGGCACTTGCTTAAAAGTCAACATTATGAAGATTTCTTTCCGATGGTGGCCTTCTTTGGTTTTGCCGTTCAAGTGTGCTCAGATCCCTTCTTTCTCTTTTCGGTTCTTTTTTTTTTCTCCACTGCATGGATGGTTGCTGAGATTTTTGTTGTCTTGGCTAGGGGTATCAAAATGGGTAACAAGACCCGACCCGACCCAAACACACATGGGTTCAAGATTTAAGTGAGTGAGTGTGACCCAACTTATTTATTATATGGGTTGAATTTACATACTCAAACCCATTAATATGAAATTCATTGACTTAATAAGTTTAATGGGTTACCTATATATAAATTAAATCACATAATAAACTAAGAAAAAAAATTAACACATTCCAAATATTCTTATAAATTCAATAAAAGTTTTCAACTTGAACAAAAACCAATTAAATTAAAATATCTTTGTATCTTAAATAAAATCATAAAACCAATAAAATAGAAAAACTATTAAACCAATAAATAAACTAAATATTTATTTTAAAAGAGCACTTCAATCTTCGTTGGGGTTGGGTTCATCTGCCTCCTCAGATGCATATGCTTCGTTGTCATCATCACTTTCAACGGCTCCCATTTATATAAATCTTATAAATCCCTATTTATATAAGTCTTATAAATCATTAATTTTTTTTACTAAAGGAAAGCCCTAATATTTTAAAGTAATATATATATATATATATATAAATTTAAATTTCATGTTAAACTCATGGGTAACTCATGACCCTAATGGGTTTACCCATTAAATCCGTGAACCCAATAGGGTAACCCAACAAAATCCATTTATTTGTATGGGTAAAAAAATATAACCCTAACCCGCTTAAACTCTGGGCAGGTTCGAATAACCAATGGGTCATGACCCATTTTGACACCCTTAGTCTTGGCATAGGGAAGTTCTGAAGGATTCTTCCTGCATTGTATCTCTGATCATTTGGTGTTCCCCTATGATATGAGTGGGAGATTGAAGTTGTTCTTTGGTAGTAGTTTGCAGGCCTTAGTCCATTGGGATTTGATAACTTATCACGCCAGCCCTGGTTTCCATGTTGGATTGACCTAGCAGAGGGTCTTTCTCCATATGGCCTTCCATGCTTATCTCTTATGTCATGGTATGTTCTTTGGCTAGGAAATTTTGTTTTATCTTTGCTCTCTCTAGGCCTTTGGGGAGAGTGGTCTGAGGATGTAGTTGTGTGTGCTTTTTTTAATGCCGCATTTTGGAGGATTTTTGGGTAATCAGTAGCCTCATGGGTCAGACAATAGCATCTGGTGCAGAGGTTTTTCAGCCTTTCATATACCAAGGTAACAACCGCTTCTTGATCCCCATCAAATTCTATTGTGGTTTCTTGGATTAGAGGTTGCAACCCATCAATAATGACTCTAAGTCTTGTAGTAGTTTGGGCCAAGTCAAAGCCTTTAAACTTTCCCAAAGCTTTCCCAATATTTTCAGTCATTTCTTTTTTCCAGTAATGGAGAGGGATACCTTTTAGTTGGATCCAAAATGGGATCTGAGATGGAAAGCTTGGGGAGATAATGGGTTCTCATTTCTAGATAATGACCATCCAGTTGGAGAAGTGGTAAGGTTCATTGGTAAGGACATTGTTAAGGTCTTCCTCTTGAGTGAATATGAACTGGAAGATCCCATTTCCCATATCAGCTCCTTCTACATAACCTACTTATCCCCATCTTCTAAAGAAATAAGATATTTTTGACCACATCCGTTGAGCTTTTGGATTTGTGAGTCTTCCTATGAGAGTAAGCTTGTTCTATTTTATGAAATCAGAAGTGTCTAGTTATGGAGCTCTTATCAGCTTCCGTGGTGGAGATTCATTGTCGTTGAGGATGGCTTTGCCCTTTTCTACATAGGAGAGTCTGCGTGCCATTGTTGTAAGGAGAGAAGTGTATGGTGGTTATAGTGTTCCTTTTTGAGCAAATTTCCCTGGTTGATAAGGTTTGCTTATCTTATGGCGGATTGTCTCTGAGGCTATCTGGTGAGAGCTGAGAGCTTAGTGCAACAGAAGTTCAGGAGCTATAGGGGATGGATGAGTTTCTGTTCCTAGAGAAATTTATGTGGGTGTAGTTTCCTTAGGAGAGAGTTGTGTAGTGATTCTTGGAGAAGTTTGGAGGATCTGTGGAGGGTTGAGTCATCATTCCTTCCAACCAGCCTGGTCTGTTTTTGTAGAAGGCGAGGTCCCGGTAGACCAAAGTCATCGTTGGCCTGCATGTAGGTCGCCGGAGAGACTTTTGTGGTCTGAGCTGGTCTACTTTAGGTAAAGAAAATTGTTGTATTTAGGTTAAATTTTGTAATGGGTAAAATCACCTAAAAGAAGAAAGTAAACTGGTGGGTAAAGCATATTAAGAGAGTAATTCACTCGGTAAAGATTACTCTCGAAAAATGTGCCTGAGAGAAAAAACCTCCGCCTATATGATACGGTTAAATGTAGAAGTACCAAGATATAATAGTTTGTTGATTTCTTTCTTAAAAGAACAAGAATTCGTCACCACCAAAAGAGTTTCAGGATGCCTCTTTTCGGAGTTGAGTTTGCTCGCTACTTGCGTCTTGAATCCCATCTGACATAGTCACCCTTTGATGATGTTTGCTTTATTCTTGAGCAAAATCAGCTAATGTTTATCTGGTTTCTCTTAGGCTTCTGCTTCCTTGTTTCTAGTGTGTGGGTCACATTGTTACCTTTGTTTAGTGAGGTTCGGTTAAGATTTGGTAATGAATTTGGTTGTGTTGCTTCATCTTCGTTCTAGAGGTAATAGTTAGATTGTCGTTTAATTTATCGTGTAGTTTTATCGTGTAGTTAAGCACTAGCTGACCGTGGAAAAGTCTCGATAAAGACTTTTTGCGCTTATTACTCTTCGGCTAGCGTAGCCCGTCTTAGCATGAGCTCCCAAGTATTGCTAGTTGTGCTTCGTATATTAGTGTTGAGGACAACTTCTGTTATATGCAAATTGAGCCTTAAATTAGGATCAAAAGCTATTAGATGAAATGCTTCTTTTAGCATGGATGATATTTTATCGGCCGTGAAGTTGTTTCTCCTACTTTGGTTTTTCTTTTTAATTTTTTTTACACGAATTTATGATATTTGTCTTTACTACTCAAAAATTGTCACCTCACTGTAATAAATCAATCTTTTTATTTTTTTTGCCATTAGACCATGTTTTCATAGATTTACCAATATGTTCTAACAACCATTTGTAATCCTAAACTTACAATTTAATAACAATATTTATAATTAGCAAAAACATATACAAGGAACGGCCACTCCCCACCGTGACAATCGTCTTCATCATCTTGCTTCTCCCTTCTGGCAAAACAACAAAAGAAAAAGAGGGAGTCAATTGTTAGAAATCAAATCAAAGCGTAATGTTGAAGAAAATTATTTTCTTTTTTACCAACTAATATTTACTCCCTCCGTTCCAAAATTATAAGTTGTTTTAGGTGTTTATTTTTGTTTCAAAATATAAGTTGTTTTGAGAATCCTAGGTACTTTTCATCTTTATTGAATATTGTGTGACCAATAATATTCTGTAGTCTTTTTTAGGTTTGATTAAATGATATTTTTTTTATAAGAAAGAGTAGTTTCTTAAACACCGTCCTTTTAGCCAAAACTACTTACATATTTGAATGGAGGGAGTATTATTTGCTTAATTATTGAATTATTCATCTGGAAATGCAACTAATCTAGTAAAAAAAGCAAGCAAGTGGAAGGACTAGGTAATGGATGGAATTTTCTGGTTTTAATAAGTCAGACAGAACTTTCTCAACATTCCGATTCTTCTTCACGTTTGAAGGAATAATTGTTTTCGGGCGAAGATTCTGGCGGAAACATCCGATAAATTTTCTCCAGAATCTGTCACCGATGGGAATCTAAAATTAGAAAGGTCCAGTTTCTCCTGAAAGAGAATTTTCAAATTGTAACCGCAAATCGAGGAGATGATTAAACGGAATCCACGGATTCTGAAGATATTCCTATATATGCTACTTCTCAACTCTCTCTTTCTCTGCTTCTACTTCGCTTTTCACTCATCCTCTTCGTCTCCGGAACCAAATCCTCACATTCCTTTGCGATTTCATGTCCCCGTCAATAATCAGTCCGCGATTCAAAAACCGTGGCCGATCTTACCTTCCTACCTTCCATGGACGCCGCCACAGAAGAATCTACCCAGTGGCTCCTGCGAAGGCTACTTCGGGAATGGATTCACTCGGAGAGTTGATTTTCTCAGAACCAAGGTTTCCAAAGGAAGCTGGTTTCGATGTTTCTACAGTGAGACGCTACAGAGCTCCATATGCGAAGGAAGGAATCTCAGAATGGTTCCCGATCGGATCGTAATGTCCAAAGGTGGTGAGAAGCTAGAGCAAGTCATGGGGAGGAAAGAGGAGGAGGAGCTTCCGGTGTTCCGAGAAGGCGCGTTTGAGGTGGCCGAAGAGTTAGGGTTCAAGAGAAACCGTCGAATTGGCGGTGGAGGAGGCACTCGGCGGCTGGTGAGTGATGAGATGCTGAATGAATATATTCAAGAAGGTGGCATTGATAGACATACAATGAGGGATTTGGTTGCTTCGATTCGTGTTGTTGGCAACGAAGATTTCGTCTGTCAAGAGGTTTGTGCATCTCACTGTTGTTACTCTGATTCATCTGTTGATTTAAGTAAGATTGATTTTGGTAAGCTCTTCTTGAGGAATTAAATTGTGTTTTGGTGAAAAGATGCATAATTAGAAAGTTTTCTCTTCATTCAACTGATAAAGAAATGAATCAGTTACATTGAGATCTTTCTGTGTCTTGGGTTGGAAATTTGAGCTATATCACTGCTCATATTAGGTTGTGGTATCTGAGATTCTTGAAACATATGTAATGTATTGCTGATTGATGTTTGATCTGGTTTTGCTTGGCCTCAGTGGGTGGAGGAACCAACACTGCTTATCACTCGATTCGAGTATGCAAATCTCTTCCATACCGTGACAGATTGGTACAGCGCTTATGTTTCCTCTAGAGTTACCGACTTGCCTAATCGACCACACGTTGTTTTCATTGATGGACACTGCACGGTACGCTCCTCTTCTTGTTCATGTTCATTTGATTTGCCCCAACTATCTTTAGACTTGCAATTTCTCTTGGTTATAGGATTTTGATTTTGCTGTGTTTCAGGGTCTTAATCTTGATGAATAAAAATGAACATTTTTTGCAGACGCAGCTAGAAGAAACATGGACAGCTTTGTTTTCCGGGATCAGATACGCAAAGAATTTCACCAAACCGGTTTGTTTCCGCCACGCTATTCTATCACCATTGGGATATGAAACCTCGCTTTTCAAGGGGTTGACCGGAGATATAGACTGCAACGGAGAATCAGCTCACAATCTGTGGCAAAACCCGGACGATATGAAAACCGCGAGGCTATCAGAGTTTGGTGAAATGATCAGATCAGCTTTCGGGTTTCCTGTCAACCGACACCGCTCATCAGAAAAACCGCCATCATCATCAACATCAACATCAACCTCTGTGCACAATGTTCTCTTTGTCCGCCGTGAAGATTACTTAGCCCACCCTCGTCACGGTGGTAAAGTCCAGTCTCGGCTCATCAATGAGGAAGAAGTGTTCGACTCGTTCCACCATTGGGTCACATCTGGCTCCACCGGTCTAACGAAATGCAGGATTAACCTTGTGAATGGATTGTTTGCGCACATGTCAATGAAAGATCAAGTCCGGGCCATCCAAGACGCGTCAGTGATCATAGGAGCTCACGGAGCTGGACTCACTCACATTGTGTCTGCAACACCAAACACAACGATATTTGAGATAGTGAGCGTCGAGTTTCAGAGACCTCATTTTGAGCTTATAGCTAAGTGGAAAGGTTTGGAGTATCATGCGATGCATCTGGCCAATTCGTGGGCAGATCCAACGGTTGTGATTGAGAAGCTAAAGGAGATAATGAAGAGTCTTGGCTGCTGAAAATGAAATTGGAATAGTGAGTGAGTGAGGGAGTTCGAACCTTAGCGACCACGGGATGTTTTGATAATTTATTTTCTTTCAATTTTAGGTGGGTTAGTGCTGTAATTGTAAGTGTTGTAAATTGGCTTTTGGTTTACCAACCAGGCTTATTAATTCATTATTAGATCTAAGATGCTTCTTTACTAAATTAATCTGGGCCCACCCGATCGTTGGTAAAGTGCAATGTAGTAGGCCTACAATGTAGGTATGTCCTGGCCAAGGACCACCAGGCTTACTAGCTTTTTTAAGAGTTTTCTTCGTCACCCAAAGCATAACAAGCCATTATAGATACTAGATAGGGCTTGGCCAAAAAATCCGTCAAATCCGTTTTAATTCGGTATTCGTTGTGATCCAATTCAAAGAATCCGGATATCCGTAATATGTTGAAACAAAACAAATATTAAAGCGATGCATGTGACGAACATGGAGCAAATCACAAATATCATTTTAGAAAAACCAAATATCTGCTCTGATTTATATGCTATATTATAGGTTTATATAGTTATGTATTTTAGATGCAATGTATATGATTAATAAATGTTTTATCTTAATAAATCGACATGAAATGTGTATTGATATGTTTTGTGCTTAAAATGTTAGCATAGTCTTAACTCAGTCTTTCATAAGAGAAAATACGACTACATGCAATACAAAAACAATACAAATTTGTAAAAACAATACAAATTTGTGTTGCAAACACGAGTGTGAAAAAATTACACGGATAACAAATTTATTAGTTGTCAAATACTGTGAAATACGTCCAAAATTGTACATAACTCTCATTCAGAATTTGTAACATTCCAAGGATCACCCACAATTATTAAAGAAAGAAGCAAACAATTTATTGAGGTTGAGAAAATCATCTTTGATTTTATACTTTCTATTCTCTCTCCATTTTCAACCCCACATGTTCACTTCTTCTCCTGATATATACCATGTGTATATTTAAATTCCGTTCATGATCTAAACCATGATAATCTTTTGGTCCATAAAATTTATTCAAAACCGAATGGTGATGCATTCGCCGGAAAACAATGGAACTTGTTATGAAGAGTGGTGGATTCAAAGGCGGAGGAAGAAGAGGTCACAATGGACAAGGGTGGTGCTTCGACGGAGGAAGACGCAACTTCACTGGAAGAGTATATAGCTTTGTCGGAGCAAGACGTGACTTCATCGGAGGAGGATGCAACTTCAATAGAGGAAGACGCTCTTCCGGCGAATGAAGATGTGATGCTGCTTCGTCGGAGGAGGATGTAGCTTCGCCAAAAAAGACGCAATGGAGGAGGGACTAGTGATTTTAATATCTGGAAGTATAAAGTTTATGTGGTTTATTGACACTATAATTCCACGTTACACAATATATAGACATGGACAATTATGGTGTATGATATACAAAACTATAAATATAGCTAGAAATTATTTCGGCATCTACTAGCCTTTGTTCAGTAGCCTAGAGTCATATTGTTTAATGAGTGATAGGATCCTGCCAAGCACAAAAGACTTGAAACGTGAAGAAGGACTTGAACCAGAGGAGCATTTGTAGATAAGGAATATGGAGCTAAGGAGCAGCTTGTAGCCGAGGTGCAACTTGTAGCTGAAGAGCAGCTCGTAGCCGAGGACAACCCTATGGACTCTAAGTCCTTACATTTACCGGTTATACCCATGACGAGAACCAAACAACTTAACCAAGCCGTCAATACACTGTTATGGCGCATTAAAAGCAACCTTGAACCAAGCACTTGTCCAACTACAATGGTTGCGATCCAAGTGGCTTAAGGGTTGATGATGAGAGGTGTGTGGTTTGTACTCTTTTTCCCTCGCCTTGGTTTTGTCCCAATGGGTTTTCCAAGTGAGGTTTTTAACGAGGCAAGTCCGCACACTTATCCGCAAGCCTCATCATCGGCAATGCTACCACGACTCGACGTTTCCCCACGTTTGCCGAGTCAACTATCTTATTTTTGTCTTTCAAACTTTGTATTTCAAACTTCTTATTTATTGTTCTTGATTTTCCGTGTAGTCAAGGAAGTCTAGGGGTTTGTACAAAGCTTCATTGATCCTATTTAAAGGATCCAATCTTCATGAATAAAATCATCAAACTTTTATCAAAAATCCTATCAAATTGTTTGATCCGAGAAGTGTGTGATATCTTCTCATCTTGTTCTTTCCTTAGTGAGTAATATCTAAGTTTGGATCAAGCTTGTAGTCTAAGAGATTTTCATCTCTCTTAGAAGTACAATTCAATCCATTTCATGTATGTTCATCTTCTTATCTGCTGCATCATTTCAAATCCGATAGCTCGTTCATCGTCAATCCGATCATTCACGAGTCCAAAACCTACGAAATGTGTTCCTTGGGCATAGATCCAAACGAGGAGTCTATCAAGTGGTATCAGAGCCACTTCATAATCAGGTTTTGTTATTTAATTCTAGATTTTGTGTTTTTCAGATTTTGCTCATTTTTGTAAACATTTTTATAAATAATTGGTTTGTTCTAAAATTGCAAAATCAATTGAATTTGAACCTGGAACGAGTCTAGTATTTATTAAAAGTAATTCTAGAATTTTTTAATACGTTTTGATAATTTTTGGTGACCGATTAACTACTCGTGTGATTTGTGCTTAAAACGATTGTTCATCTTCTAGAACTTGTTAGATCTTTTGAATTTTTTTACTTGTTAGATGTTTTGATATTTCAGTTACACTTCTGAGGATGAATCAACCACCTCTAGTGCAAACAAAAGTTTTCGGAATCACTTACGGCTACCATGGCTAAGATGTTGGATGAGAAACTTGGAGCTTTGCAACTAAATCAAACCATCCCAAAACCTAATCCGAATATTCAACAAGGGAAGAATATATCATGACAAAGGAGGGGACAAGAGCTTAATCCCAAGCCACCTGACCACACACTAATATCAACACGGGGCAACCAACATAAAACCTCTCACGCTCCCATATCTAAGGTCTATTAGTATTCTGATTTTTAACGTGCTAATGAACTTGAGCTCTATGCGTTTTTAGGAAAAGAAATTATCTAGAGTGGGAAAGAAACATGGAAGATTGGTTTTACTACAAGTGCATCAGCAAGGACAAATGGTGTCTTGTGCAATTGACCAGCTTAAAGGAGATGTTTATAAATGGTGGTGTCAAGAGATAGATGATCGCTGGTACTACAAAGAGTCAACTATCACCTTGTGGAGAAAGCTTAAGGAACTATTGAGGAATAAATATGCACCCAACAGTTTAGTATCAAAAGAACCAACCCAGCCTTTGCCAATCCATCAAAAGTCCATGAAGTAGAAAGAAAACGTTCAAAGTAGCACCACAATAAAAGATCAACTAGAGAACGACCTACTGGAGCTTCTCAATTCTTACACCAAATCCATGAAAGCTAAATGTGCTCTTCCTTCTAAATTTGTGAAAGATAAGTGTGATTTTCCTTCTGAAAAATCTGATTTTGTGCTTCCAAGTAATCAAGATTTTGAAAAACTAATCCTTTTCAAATTGGTGCAACCGAGTAGTATTGATTCATTTTCACAAGTTCTAGAAGAAGAATCACTAGAAGAAACACAAAAGAGTTTGCCTTTGGTTAATGACTTGGAGAAACCAACCAATCTTATGTCATTTCCTTGTGACTATCCAAGAAAGCACTGTAAGGAAATCGATTTGCATAGGTACTTTGGAGAAGTGACATCAAGGAAAAGTACATTCAAGGTTCAAATCCAAAGTCAAGATGATTTGAAAAGAGCTGAAGATGCTCTCAACACATTGGCAATCAAAGGAAAGCCACTAAATTTGCATCAACTTCAACCCTTCTACAAAGAACCCAAACAAGGAATGAAGAGTGTGACTGGAGATTTCACTAGAAGCAATGCAATATTGATTCATGGAGGAGAGCTCATATGTTCTGTTCAAATCAAGGAGAAACCACCAGATGTTAAATCACCAATTAAAATCCGAGGTAACTATCTAAACTCCTAAAAACGAATGAGAGCTAACTTGCTTTCATGTGATGCAGATTATATAATCTTGGAGTTAAAGACTACCTTGGTTCCCTTGTCACCTCATGAGGGATATCTAGACCAAATTCTGTTAAAGGGTAAGCAGGAAGGTAAGAAATCTAATTTCTTTGCTAGGGCTGGTATGGTTAAAAGAATTGAATATGCCGAGTCATTAAATTATTTGTTTCTAATGATAAAATGTCTTGTGTTTCTAACCATGCACTTGTGCCACCGAGTGAAATTACCAAACTTTTGCAGGATGTGACTTTAGAGAATAATTCACTGAAGTTACAAATTGATCATCAAAGCCACATTTGGAGGCCGGAGACCATCTAGAACATTCAGGACCTCTACCACACTACACTCAACTTCACAGGTTCTTCGAGGAGCTTAAAACGAACATGTCCCCATTTGGTTCATTCCAAACTTATTACTGGCGACCATGAGTGTTTTTAGACATCTCTAGAGAGGATAAGTTAATCACCAATAATACCATGATCTAAGAAGAGCCTCCAGATCCAACACCACTCCTTTTTACCGTAATGAGCAGCAAAAACACCAAGGGCCTTATTCAGGTAAGTGTCTCTTTATCTCGTTTTGTTTTTCATGATTTAAGGCCTGAGAATATTAGTTTACTATATCCACAATATATCAAGAAATGTTTAAGGCTATTCAAAGAGTGTTCAGAACAAAATTAATAAAAAGGAACATGATGAGGATGATTCTTTTGGTCCAATATGAGACTTGTTTACTTTTTTATGGACACTCCGTGACTGTGATAATCCACTTGCTCTTTGCCAAAGGTGTTGACTTTATTACATGTACAAAAGAGGAGCCACCAGACTTAGAAGTCCTCTTGTCAAACTTTCTTGTGAGATTGAAATTCGAGTTATTTTGACAAATAAGCTGAACACTTTCCAAAGATTACTTCTTGTGGAAATGTATAAAGAAGAAAGGATGGAAGATGTGTCCAAAGCTCTCAAAGATAACAAATATGAAACTAAACTTCATTTGAGTCCTTTTGACCACCCGATCAACGCCAATGCCTACAAACTTGATCTCCAAGGTAAGTGCAATATCAACAAAGGTTTTAGTGTTTCTGATTTTCTTCGTTTTGTTTTAGGTGACTCGGATTTGAGGTCAAATCCTTTTCAAATAGGAGAGGATGATATGATCCTGCCAAGCACAAAAGACTTAAAACGTGAAGAAGGACTTGACCCAGAAAAGTAGTTTGATGATGAGAGGTCTGTGGTTTGTACTCTTTTTCTCTCACCTTGGTTTTGTCCTAATGAGTTTTCCAAGTGAGGTTTTTAACGAGGAAAGTCTACATACTTATATGCAAGCCTCATCATCGGCAATGCTACCAAGACTCGACATTTCCCCGCATTTGCCGAGTCAACTATCTTATTTTTGTCTTTCAAACTTCTAGTCAAAGTCATTTAAGTTTTTTTCTTTTTGTCTTTCAAACTTCTTATTTATTGTTCTTCATTTTCCGTGTACTCAAGGAAGTCTAGAGGTTTGTCCAAAGCTTCCTTGAGCCTATTTAAATGATCCAATCTTCATGAATAAAATCATCAAACTTTTATCAAAAATCCTCTCAAGTTTGTTTGATCCGAGAAGTGTGTAATATCTTCTCATCTTGTTCTTTTCTTAGTGCGTAATA
Source organism: Draba incana (assembly GCA_963576765.1). Taxonomy (NCBI): domain Eukaryota; kingdom Viridiplantae; phylum Streptophyta; class Magnoliopsida; order Brassicales; family Brassicaceae; genus Draba; species Draba incana. The sequence continues at coordinate 27,149,060 of OY755205.1, forward strand.
TCTAATTTAGGATCAAGCTTATAGTCTAAGAGATTTTCATATCTCTTAGAAGTAGAATTCAATCCATTTCATGTCCGTTCATCTTCTTATCCGCTGCATCATTTCAAATCCGATCACTCGTTCATCATTAATCCGACCATTCACGAGTCCAAAACCTACGAAGTGTGTTCCTTGGGCATAGATCCTCACGAGGAGTCTATCAATGAGTCAATTAGGCAGAAAACAATAGTTGGAAACTCCAATCACTTTAGCTTTTTGTGAAGAAATGGATGAATTAACCTTTCAAAATCTAATAGCATGTGGCAACATATTTTATAGGGAACTGTTGGCTATAGTGTAGATGTAGGAACTCTACGAGCCACACAAACTCTCTCTCTCTCTCTCTCTCTCTCTCTCTCTCTCTCTCTCTCTCTCTCTAAATTCTTTGCTTCATCCTTCTTTCTTTTTACCTTTCATTTCAACGATAACAATGGTACCGATGACAATACCCGGAACGATTATTGCTGATTTTGGTTAAACTTTGTCAATTTCTTTTATTTTGACAATTTTCTAGAGCTCCTCTTTGTAGCCGCTCACATCTTTGGTGAAGTTCAGTGAAGAGCATTCATTCAAGTTAAATCGAACTTACCGAGTTAAGATTAAGTGAACTCGGCCATGATAAACATTTTTGTTTACCTCTAACAATTTGTTTAAGGCTCAAACTCAGTTATTACATGTTAACTTTAATATTATATGTCTGTACACAAACATTTTCTTGATGTAGTGATTTAATTTACAAAATGAATCAATAAAGCTTGTTGTATCTTTGAATTTGAAATTTATCTTCCACCATTAACATATATATAAAATAGCGGATAACAATTGTATTAACGACAATATATACTGTAAGATGGTTAATGATCGATCATATTCATACTCTATTTATTACTTAGTATAAAGAGTTGGTTTGTTTGTTCATTGTTAGACCGCTAAGATATATAATAGCGGATAACAATTAAATTACTCTTAATTAATATGCATCATTGGATGTTCATTAATGATTGAATATATTCATACTCTATATATTATTAAGTAGTAAGAGTTCGTTTGTTAAAGACATTGTTAGACCGCTAGCATGTATAATAGCGGCTACCAATTTAGTTACTGGTAAATCTTTAACGAAAATGTTAGATGTTAATTCTTTTCTTGGCTAGATAGTATACTCGAAGAGGTTAGCGCTTAAATAAAATAATATCATCTATTACCTATGGTGGCAGTCTAACAATTGATTTTGAAGAGTAGTTCGAAGATGCAACATACTTATACTTGTATATAAGCATTATGTTTACCTTTAACTTTATGTGTAGCACTCTAATTCAATATTTATCACATTTAAATAAACTTGTAACAAATTAAAGTCATATTAACACACAAAATAATGTTCTTGCCAAACGACGAGTTACGGTTAAGTTGAGGACCTGAATATCTTTCAATCGGCTTAGATCTCCCCAGACTATCACCAGCTTTTGCCGCCTGCACTATTTGATGACTCTAGAACGGCAAATATTCTCTCATGTAACTACAGAATCTCATCTATCTCACCCTTGGAGATATTGAGATATATGTTACATGCATTCCTAGGAAACAGTGATTGGGGAAATCCCAACTTATCAGGTTGAAATAATAAAAAAAAATCTTTATCTGTTACTCTAAATCGACATTTTTTACTTCATCGTCCAACCTTCAACGAACCATAGCATCCCTCCCAAACGTTTTACCCAGGCTCCTTTGATTTCAAAACAAAATAGGTAGGTTTCCTCCCTTTCTTCTTCTACCAGCACATTCATAACTGCCCTAATCCCACTTGATGGCCCATACGATGTGACCTTTAACCCCACTTGTTATGCGCCATCGACAAACATCCTTTCTTTCAACTCTAAGTGCTCGACCATTTGATTCCCGTTGATTCTTCCCGTCTCACCCCTGAAGTCTTCAAGTTACCCTAGAAACTCTCTCTCTCTCTCTCTCTCTCTCTCTCTCTCTCTCTCTCTCTCTCTCTCTCTCTCTCTCTCTCTCTCTCTCTCTCTCCCGTATGTATATGCCGAATTTTAAAAAAAGAAATTATAAAGATTTTGAATTGATCTCGCTATAACACAAATTGTAAAAATTCTCACACCTACACACGCAACACAATTACTAGCATAATGGTACAATTAGAATCAAAATTTAGCACAGTCCCATTGTCATTTGGCCAATTACCCATTTTTTCTTTGCCGTAGAATGTAAATTCTCTTGTTTAATATGTCGAAAAAAGAAAAAATTAACACAAAACATAAATTGATACTACAATAGAAATTCTATAAATGAATATTCAATAGTCAAATAATTTGATAAATCATTAAAGAATGTAGGTCTCAAATTAGTTCATCTATATAATTTAGAGTGTTAGTTGATAAACCATGGAAAAAATGTAAACTTTCAAAAGCTCAAATCTCTGTAGCATCTCCATGTTGTGAACTTTATTATTAATTAATTATAATGTCCAAAAGAAAACAAAATTGGTGATGCGTTACCAAACCCACTTTTCCGAACCAAAACCAAACCAATAAACTAAGCCGCAAGAAAACGACGTCGTCTTCTACCAAATTCTTCTTTCACAAAATCCTGCATTGTGACTCGCCGGTGACGCCTTCTCTCGTCGGTAACTGCGGCGGTAGAGAATAAAGCACCTCCGGTCCGTAGTACGGATAGTAGTAATAAGGATACGCGACAGGAGGTTCTTCGATGGACGGATTTTGACGGTAGTAAGTATACTGGTTCATCGGAGACGGCGGCTGAAACATCGGCGGTGGTGACAGTGGATCTGGGTAATTGAAACCATTAGGTACCATTTCGAATGAAATCGGAGGATTAACGTGACCATAATCCATGTGGATTAACTCAACATGTTTCTTGGCTTTACGAATCCTCAGAATAATGTCATGGCTGATTTTGCCAGAGTCCCATCTGTTCATAATCCATGTGGATTAATCTTCAGATAGGCTAATCCTCTTGTCGCGTCGATTGTGTATGTCACATCTGTTCATAATCATTTAACCCAAAGTCACTAAACCGATTCATACAAGATTAGGTTTACTTCGGTAACTAAACCAGAAAATGTAATTTTGCATCTCGGATTGAACTGAAGATCTCATTACAGAATGGTACAACCCAACAGTAAGCCCAATTGTTATCTAATCACAACAGATAACAACATCTAATAATAAACACGTGGTGTCCTTGGATTGCAGGAGAAGCACCTTCACCGACCTCTTTGCCGAACATCTTCACCGCCACACGATTCCGACCATCAACGAAGAGATCGAACTGAAATCCTTCAAAATCCCCTGAGCAGCATACAGGAAACAGATCCGAGCAAGGTACAGCTAAAGGTTTCCTCACCACCATATTAAACAAATACCGACCGCCGCTACACTTGACCATCACCCATCACCTTCTCATAAGGCTATCAAATGGGGATTTGGGGAGATCTAACTCCCAGCCAGGAAGAAGCAGTACCAAATGAAGTGGTAAGAGAATCTCCATCCGACCACTGCTAGATCTTGTTTTTTCTTTCAAGAACACTTCAAGAAAGAAAAAACCAGTTCCTGTAAAGAAGAAACACTAAAAACCAAACCATATCTTACAACAAAAAATCGGTCTAAGCCGAAAAGAGATCGGTCTAAGCCGAAGATAGATCGGACTGAGCCGAATATAGATCCGAACAAGAAGGAAGCAAACTATAAGCATATATACAACCACAGCGCCGGCGATAAACCGGACGCCGGGTGCTTAATCGGAAAATTTTTATTTGCTCAGAAGATAAGAGGAAGGTAGAGAGAATAAAGATAAGAGAGAATAAGAGGCGCAACTGAAGATCTCTATATTAAACTTTGAAAATTACAACGAAAAGTAAATAAACTTTGAAAATTATGAGAGACAAAGTATTTCTAGTTGAAAACAAAGAACTCAAACTCAAATACTATTAATAAATATATTTTGATTGAATAAACGTATGTGAAAACTTAAAATTACGTCCCGAAAATAACGATAGTTGCATGCATCAGAACCATTATTAACTAAACCATACCAGGAAAAACATTACAGTGCTATGTGAGTGAATCTTTGGTTTAATTAATTACGTAATTCTAACTAATCCTACATTATTTACTAGACAAATTTTATAAAACAAGTGAGGAAACATTAAAAAAATGAGACAAGAATCTCGAATGCCCTTAAAAAGCTTATGCATAGACTTGTCCCATCCACTAGTCTGAGTATTCAGCCTTAGAACGCAAGTCTGCAATAAAAAAAAATATATGTCATGATTATGATGATCATGATGCTCATGATGATAATGAAAGAGAGAGACCATTTGTGAAGAAGAAGAAGAAGGATCCATGGCTGTGTTTTCAAGTACAAAATGTCGTTGGTTATTGTTCCAAAACACTTTGGTTTGACTGTTTATAAAGAGCAAACAATGGTTTGATTCAATGAATGAAAGATATTTTCTTCCATCGAAATTATGTTTAAGGTAATATTTAGATTAATGGTATTAAATCCGAGTACTAATTGTTATAATCTGAATATTGCAGTATACAGAAATACCATTTATAAAAATGGCCATACAGACAATTGCAAATTTGATTTGTTACTGCATCTGTCTTCACAAATACCTCCACTGCTTTTTGATTCTTAACTCAATCAACACTACTTCTTGTATAAATCTTTTTGTTCATCGAGAGATGTATACAACAAATCTTTCAAAAGAATTATGCATTGAATTTGTATATAGTATATGGATTAAAACCGAATATAATTTAAAATCGAAATTTACTTTGTATAATTGCATCCAATAAAATTAAAATATGATTCTATTTTTTTTTTTAAAACTACTACAATAAAAATCAAATACAAACAAAAAGCATACCATACCAATCCATACCAAGTAAAATCCGGATAAACACATTTAAAATCGCAGGAAATTCAGTTTTGGAAAAACACAATAAAATCCGGTGAACCACCCAAACCCAGTTTTAATGTTCAGTCGTCCACCAATGTTTTCTGATTGCTCTCTGGTTCGCAGTCAAACCGATTCGAACAGATGATCCGATCCAGTTTTCAAAATACTGTATGAAAATGTTCTAAAGGGCCTAATGGTATAACTACTAGTGGCCTAACACTAACTACCATCGGAGACGTTATTGAGAATTCAAAATTTTAACTAACATTTGGAAAATTAGTCCAAGGATCTTGGTTATGAATACAAACAAAAAGGTACACACATCTTTTCTCATTGGCTCATGCAGCAAAACCAATTTCATCTGTTTCCAACATCTACAAAAGGCCGAAGAAGAAGAAGAAGTTGGAAAAAAAATCAACGTGAGTGGGGAAATGCGAGCTTCTTGGGTGTTGTTTAGGAGTTGCAGAAAGAAGAGAAAGCTCCTTCGATATCATGTGGGATTGGTAGAGCCAAAGAGAGTGTTAAATCATCTTGGAGACTTCTCTTTTGGTGTCTCAAGGAGACGGAGTGAGCCAAAGCCGTTTGCCTTTTGTTGAGTCCTTCAAGTAGGAAAGAGAAGACGCCAAAAGTGAGACAGCTTTGTAGCATTGCTTGTGGCGCACCTGCAAACACAGGAGGATCAAAGCAAGTTGTTAGCTCTGCTATTATTCAAGTCATAGGTCGATAAAAGTCAACTTTCTACTCTATAGTGGCATGGAGAGTGAAACAAGTTGAGTAACTTATTAATTTGAAAGCAAAGGTCAAAGTGAATGTGAAGGTCCATCATCAACCTCTCTATCAATCGTAAATAGCTGCAGATACAGGGATATATGAATTCAGAAATATGATGTTGTTACCAGGGAAACTAAGAGCAAGGCCAGTGCAGCACCCAGCAACTCCAACGTTAATGGCTGAAAAATGGAGATCATGTGAAGATAAGCTAAGATATGGTAAGACAACATTTAGGCTAGGCATGTAAGTGTAATAATATGGTAGGAATAAGAGGGAGAAATGTTAAAGAGTCACACCGTCATCTTTCCCTCCTCGCAGTTGCTTGAGAAGGCAAACAACCAAACTGTGTACTCCGGATAAAATGGCGAAACTCTTAGCAGACTGAGCCGCATCAACAAATGATCCTTTGAAGCCTTTCTTCTTAAACAATCCGGAACCTGTACTTAATATCATGACATATGTTTCCATCATCTCTAACAATAATATTCTCAGATATCAATCCAATCCAATCTCATTTTCCAGTTATTAGATCCAGTTCGATCAGGACCTTAACATAGTGGTTCGAGTCACCATTAACAAAGTCTAACCGCAAAATCAAAATCATACCATAGCCGAATATAGAGCCCATGACGGCGCCACTAGCAGCATCTCCGGCGAAACGGACGAGACAAACGGCGGGAGAAGGGATTGTCAATGAGTCGTCATTGTTCACTTCGTTAGGGTTTGAATCGGAACCGAGGTTCGTGTCGACGTTTGAAGAATCCTCGGCCGCCATTGCTGAAGCTGAAGAAGATGAAACACTCTGGATTTCTACCTAATCGCGAGTGTTTATGGGCCTTTATTGGGCTTTCTTTTGTCTCTATTTTAGAATTCTAACTTGGAAAACAGAGCAATAGTAATGAATCATTTTGGTTAACTAATGATACTCAGATTACAAGGACACTGATTCATTCAACAACATCGGAAGATGTAAAGAAAAACAAGACAAAATAAGAATTTTTAGGTAACATAGGAAGATATAATGATGACCTAAGATGGGTCTTGTTCATTATCGAAATGAAATGATGGATTCCTCATCAATTAGTAATGGTCATGGTCTTGATATATGCCTCCAAACTCAGCTCTCCATGCCTGATCATCTGCATAATCGTCGTAATTCACTACACCGGTTCTGTGTTTCGATGATGATGATACATGCTCTTCTTCTTCCTCTTGCTCATTCTCCTTGAACCATGGCTCTAATGCACACCCTGGTAACTTGCTTTCTGCAAGATACTGCTTCATTGTGCTCATTTCTGTTTTGTGCTTACTCTTTAACTTCTCCATTTGCCTCTTCAACTCCTCATTCTCTTCTTCCATTAAGCTGAAACGTTCCTGCAACACAAGAATTCACTAATGAGACAGCAAAAGTTTATGCTTTCTATGATTTGTTTGGACTTATCATTCAAGTTTCGGAAAAGGCCTTTTATAAACGTTTACCTCAGAGGATTGTACATACTGCTCAGCTTCACGGAGTCTGATAAGTAACTCTCCAGCGGCTTGAACAGCTTCAGCTGTATCTCGTAGCTGAATTTTAAGGCTCTTGTTCTCTTTTTGTAACAACTCTCTCTCTATCTCCTTCTCAGCTCTAATGGCAGTAAGCTCAGCTGAAAATGCTTTGGCAAAACGTTTCCCATGGCGACCTTTCACAGCAGCTTTAGCCGCTGCTTTCTTCACATCAACTATTCCTGCCATCGTCACACGGTGCCTCTCAGCTAATTCATCATACTTCTCCTGCAGTTCCGTGTACTGCTCGATGAATCTGCTGTGACCAAACATGGCTCTACTAAGAGCATCCTTTAACTCCTCTGTAGCAAATTTCTCCTTTCTAAGCTCTATCTCCAGATCCTCTGCGTGTCTACGATGGCTATCAATATCCATTCTTAGATCATCTGTTAAAGATATCCACTCACTCTCCATTTCTGTCCACCTTTCACGTTCTTCCTCTAGGACATCATTCTTGTTCTTGCTAAGATCAGTGCTTTTCCTCATTTGAAAAGACCGTAACAGCAAAGATGATCTCAGATTATCTGTTGATTTTGTAGGCTGCAGCTTGCTCTTAAGCTCTGCAATCTCCTTTAAAAGAGCTTCCTTTTCACTCACATCAATCCTTATCCTCCCAAACTCCTCACTAATTTGGTTCGTCTCATCGGATTTCATTAGCTGCAACATACAAGCATAGATTGTGAATACCCATGTATTGCAAACAATTCGCTGGTTTGCTTGTTCTTTGAAATGTAACTTGTTGGCTTACCTTAGTTGGTTCTTGAAGAATTATCTTTTTGTATTGGTCTAACTGAAGAATTATCAAAACAGAATTGTCAGAAAACTAATGCAACCTTTAACACTCTTTAGTCTCGTCGTCATAAGTGGTTTATAAGATTTATACCTGACAAGTTAGCTTCTCAATTTTGGTAGCCAGCTCCATACACATATTCTTGAGATGCTTCTCGTCCACACAAGCTTCTTCTGTCGCCTTATATCCTCCCTGGTAATAAAAGATACAAGTATCAAAACAAAAAACTGAAGTGAATGCATTACAGGTTTTCTGGACATACTTGAGCTTCATGGTCAAGTTTCTGTCTGCAAGAAAAGCAGAGGAGAATCGATGATCCACCTTCTTTTGGTCTATCGTCTTGCAACAATTTAACCGAAGCACAAATATTATCAGCTTCGTTGGTAGGCTTCAGAGACAAATGCCCAAACGAGAATGAAACAGAAGATCTGTTTGACAGCGAGCTCCATTGGTGACAGTCAATAATCTCTAGTCCTCTCTGGAGACTTGCAGCTAGAGAATCTGTAGGACTCAAAGGCTTCTTGGACACACAAGGGCCAAATTGTTGGACTTTTTGGTTTCCGACATTCCTGGAACATGCCTGAAACTTTGTCTCGCTCTTCCTAAAATTCCTAACCTTTGGAGATTCTGACAACAATGGCTCTTCAAGAAGACGAGTTTGATGAGGTGGTAAAGTGATTGAGATCCCATTGGTTGGATCAGAATCAGCAAAGGCACAATCTTTGTGTATCTCTACATCTTGTGAGCAAATCTCATCTCCACTCATTGACTCTGCTTCACAGCAAGAAGCACTAGCAAAAGATGATTGCATAGAATCTCTCAAGTCATCAACATCATCAGAGTAACTGTGGAAATTGTCAATGTGTTTATTCAATTCCATCACATCATCATCGTCTTCCATTGTCTCTTTTTCATAATCTTGTTTGTTTTCACACGACATAACTAAAGACTTGTTGATGCTCATTCTCAACTGACTCAAGCTCTCCCTCACAAAGTAACCATTCTTGGTTCCATCAGACTTGCTTCTTATTAAATCCTCCTATAAAAGCAACAACATTATACACAATGCCATCACGCAAACACACAAAAATAATACTCAACTGATATGTAATGAAAAAAGAGACCTTTAGTTCACGAATTTGGTCACCCAATTGGTCATCTTCCTCTGTAATCTCATTAGTTCTCGTGGCTAGTACACTCCTGGTTTCAAACTGTTGTAACAGAATTGAATCTCAGAGACTGTAGCCAAACCACAAACCGAAAGGAAGGAAATACGATTCTACCTTGAATGGAGAGTTTGAGACAAAATCCACTTTTTCTTCAGAGTCAGTGTTTGGCCCAAGTTTCTGAATCTGTGAAATTGTCACATGTAAGATTCAACTATGTAAAATTGATAAAAAAGGTATCAACGCCTAATATATAGAAACCATGGATTTACCTGATGATGAGTATGTTGTTGGGGGAGAATCTGGGTCGCTGAGGGAAATACTTTCTGTATGTTTGGGTCGCGAGGAGGCGCGTTCTCGTCGTTGGATCTGAAGCTCTTTGTTTCAGAATTTCGAATTGATTTCTGCTTCGCGTAGATGGATCTGGGAAGCAGATTTCGGATAGATGAAGTTGAAATGTTTCCTAAGAACCGATTCTCTCCGATCTTCGCTGGGGACTTCATCGTTTTGATTTTCTAGAGAGAGAGAGAGAGAATGTGAACGTTAAGTGTGAGACAGAGAGAGAGGAAGACGATAAGGTATTGAATGGTTTTTTTTGAATCTCAGAGAGAGAGATTGATACGACCGTTGGAATTCGAAATATTTGGTTTTTTCCAAAACATTTATTTTTCAAAAATAATACAATGTGGGACCTACCCCAAATCGTTTTGAAAATGGACTTTCAAAATATTGGGCTATATTACATGGGTCTTTTATTTTGGTTACCTATAAGGCCTTATTAAAATTTCAGATTTTTTTTTTTTTTGAGAATGGTACAGTTTTATTTTTATTCCATACCGTAACAATTTATTTAATGAAATGGTTAGTGGTCATGTAACTGTATTTCACCGTCCATGATCATTTTCAGTTTTGTACTGTACACCAAGTGATTAGTTGATTTGGGGGGGGTTTTCTTATGATAGATCATGAAACGATATGTGAGGGGGAGAATAATTAAACAATAATTTAGAATTGGGAGAAAAGTTGATTTGTACGTTAATAAATGGAATATAAGTTTTTAAGCAACTAAAAGGAAGGGTAGGCATTGAGATGATAGTGACATTTTTTATGCTATAATGTCAGCAATTATAGTTTGAAAATTTTGGCATGAAAACATATATAACCAATAATTGTCAAAAGAAAAAGGAAAAAAACAATGATATTTAATTTACACATGAATAATGACAATATATAAAACTAAAAATCATTACTTTTTGGATCTTTTTATCATTTCAGCTTTCTTGTGGTTCTACACATCTTCAACTTTTTTTAATGTCATATCTAACTTTAATTTATGTAGTCAGGCATTTATATCCACTCACTTTATCAAAGCAAAATAGTATTTTGTTTGAATGGTTGACAAATTCTAGTTACACTTATTTATTTTAAAAATTTTATTACTAAGATTCCATAACTATCTTAGGGGATTAAAAAAAAATCACCAATGTTATTTTTTAATGATTTCTATAAAAATATGAAAAATGTTATTTCCATTTTAGACTATGGATTTATTAAAATTTACTATTAGTTAGACACCTAAATTTTTGTGGATAGCTATGAAAATTTTCATTCACAATTGAAATATCACACATAAATATTTATCTAATTAGCGATTAAATATAAATATTAGTAACTATCCAGAAAATATAAATTTTAATAACTATCCACATACAATGATAAGCTTCAAATCCAATTCGTTTTAATTTGTGTGGAATTTTCCTTCATGTTAATGTAATGGTTTGTTTGCAAATTGATATTTACAACAACAACAAAAAAGAAAAGAAAAAGAAAAAAGAAAAGAAAAGATCATGTGATAATCACTTGAGTTGCTTTGGCAAAAACTGACGAGTGGACCCCAAAGCCCATTAGCTGCATTGAATAAGAAAAAGTTAAAAAATTGAAATGAAAACGCTCTCTTCTCTATCTTTTCTTTTTTGGAGATAAATTTTGGCAATTTTTTACAAAACCAGCAAGACTCCATTAACGACGCTTTTGCCAGCCAAAAAGCTCATTCATACCTTTCCATCTTCCAAACAGCTCTCTGCAAGTGATTTTCATCGGCGTGAAGTATTATTGTAAGCCTTTTTTTCTAAATGGCCATTGAAAAGAAGTAAAGCTTGTAGCTTTCAATCTCCTTTCTTTTTTTTTATAGCCGAAACAGTTGAATTTTGTCTAGATGACTATGCCCCACTATCTTAGTGGTCCGCCATTGAAGTAGTGACTCTGCAAAACCCTAATTATCTTATCTCTCTCTCTTTCTTTCTTTCCGCCGACCTCTAAAATTCCATTCCTTTTTTCAACTTACGAACAGTTTGCATTTAACTCTCTCTTTGAAAATTGTCCTCTTGGTTTTCCTAACCCACCACATGCTCCTTCTTTCAGTCATCTTCTTACACGACTACTAGGACTTTTGTCTTGTTACACTTTTTTGTTTTGTTTTTAAGTTTCTCTTTTGTGGGTTTTGCTCTTAGAGTAATCAGCTGACTTCTCTTCTTACCTTGGGTTTTTTGTAGTTACGGAATCAGAGCTTCGTTTTGGATTTAAGGCAAGTTTTTCTTTTGAGTTTGTGCTTTCTTTTCTGATTGGATCGAGCAAGAAATTTTAAAACTTTTCAGTTAGGTTATCCGTTGTCGAATTTTTTATTATATGAAACCGCTCATGACCCTGGTTTCGAGATTTCTTTGTTGTTGAATGTGTTATCTGAGTTTGATCTGTGGATTTTGGCTGTGTCGATTGTTTCGTTTTATAGCTCTGCTTTGTTTGGACAATTCTGATTGTGACTTCAAACTCTCCTTTTCATCTTACAGTTTGTGCTTCTTTTCCAGGATATTATTCTGTTTCGAATTCAATACACATTTTCGAAACTGTTTATCTACATTGTTGATTATGATTAGTTAAATGTCAGGGTTTTTTTCGCTTTCCCGAATCTATAATCTTTTGGTTACTATACATTGTGACTTGTTATCACACCTTCTTTCTGGGTTCAGTGTTTAGATCTGTTGAGGCTGTTCGCCGCAGTTAAGCAAATCACAAATCTTTTTGGCCTGCATTGATATGTGCAATGGAAATTATGGAATAGCCTTTTGCATGCTAAATAAATATTCAAACACCATCGCTTGGTGTCGTACTGATCACAAACATATACTTCACTTTTGAGAGTCGTATGTCTTCTGGATGTGCAAGTTGCCTAGAAAAATACTAATCCTAATTGGCCTTTATTTTTGCAGGGTTGTTTCTTAGGTTTTGCAATGGATTCCCCACAATCTGTTGTTTCACCATTCAAGATTGGTGAATCAGAAAATGACAACTCAACTTCTGTGCAAAGCTCCGGAAACCGATCAAATGGCGTAAAGTCCATTGGAAAAGATTCTATCAGTTGTGGCCGGGAAGACCTTGTTGGTACCCTTGAGGTTTACGTGCATCAGGCAAGGGATATCCATAACATTTGTATATACCACAAGCAAGACGTTTATGCCAAGCTTTGCCTTACAAGTGATCCTCAAAAGACTGTCTCGACCAAAATCATCAACGGTGGTGGGAGGAATCCGGTTTTCGATGACAATGTAAACCTTGGTGTCAGGGTTTTGGACACTTCCCTCAAATGTGAGATTTACATGATGAGCAGGGTGAAAAACTATCTCGAAGACCAGCTGCTTGGCTTTACTCTGGTTCCTATGTCCGAACTGCTCTTCAGTAACGGGAAACTCGAGAAAGAGTTCTCTCTTTCGTCCACTGATCTGTACCATTCGCCAGCTGGTTTTGTTCAGTTGTCTCTCTCCTACAATGGATCCTACCCTGAAGTGATGGCTATTCCCACTATGCCTTCATCTGTTTCTGTTGATAAAACTACCAAAAATCCACAAGGGTCTGAATCAGTTCCGGATGAGTTCGATAAGATAGAGTTTCCAGATCCTAATGTCGCGAATGAAAATGAGAAAATGGTATCTGAGTATTTTGGTATTTCCTGTTCCACTGTTGACTCTGAAACTTCTGAGAGCTTCGTTACTTGTGATACTGAGAATCATGTAACCAATTCTGTCACTTCTACACTGAAGCAAGACTCACCTGAGAGCAGCAATGCGACAAATGAAGCTGCTTCTCCTCATGCTTCAGCTCACTCTGCCACAGAAATTCCAAACCATGAACATGTCTCTCTTGTGAACTCCAAAACGTATTCCCAGGAGTCAGAGAGCGAGGCTTCAGGTGAGACATCCGAGGAGAAGATTGTGAAACCCATCTTCACTGCCAAGGTTGAGCCAGAGTCAAAGGTGGTGCAGCAGGATATAGTCGACATGTACATGAAAAGCATGCAACAGTTTACCGATTCACTGGCTAAGATGAAGCTTCCTCTGGACATTGATAGCCCAACAAAATCAGAGAATTCAAGCTCTGATTCTCAGAAGCTGCCAACACCAAAGAGCAACAACGGATCCCGTGTGTTCTATGGGAGCAGGCCTTTCTTCTGAGCGTATGTTTTACCAAGTTCGGAGGAAGAACGCAGGTCACACTCCTAGACTTTTCTAATGAAGAAAGACTAATCCTAATGATGTAATTATATAATGTACTATTTGATGATGTATCTCCCATCTGGTCAGCTTGATGCTTTAGTTGATGTATCTCTAGCCTTTGTTCTATTAGAACTATGTTGGAATTATATGAACTTATGCTGCCTAATCATGTTTGTATTTTCAGAATTGCTGATTTCTACATCCAAAAGAATCTCTAAAGCATAGTGATCAATGCTTAGGTTGCTTAATTATTTGTACAATCATTATGTGGTGTGATTGTCACTCTCTGGACCCATTTTGTCTTTGTGACCATCAAGAGGAGGTCCATGGTGAGAAGAGAGAGGCAAAGGATCCAATAATTCAGCTTTCTGAAAAATTATTGAGAGCAAATCTTTGGATGATCTTAGGTTAGTTGAAGTGTCTTTTTAATAGGATCTTTAGAGGTTGCTTTTCTGTCTTTACGCCATTGTGGTAATAAAGATAAGGGATCCAACAGTAAATTAGTAAAGATTCAAAGCATTATCATGACTACATTACACTACTTTCTCAATATTTATTTGTAGATAGCAAGCAAGAATCAGAGAGGAACTTGGATCACTTCGTTGGCCCTGGTGATCATATGCCGTTTGCAGATCCATGCGATGGACCCATCGTCTCTGTATCTAACTCGCCACAGGCCAAATTTTTCTGCAATGTCCCGCCCACTTGAGCAATTCTGTTCCCTCAAGTAATCGATGAGCCATTGTTGAGCTGCTCTTTGATCTTGCTCCTGAATATCTCTATCTCTGCCTCGGTTCCTACCCAATGCAGCAGCGACCCCTACGGCTCCTGCAGCTCCGGCAGCTCCAGCCATGACAGATGGGTTGGCTAGGTGAGCAATTGCGTGCCCCAAGTCAGGTATCATGTGTCCCATTCCAGCTGCCCAGTTTGCTCCTATCCTCAGTGCAAAAGTCACCAGTTTCATGAAGTTTGTCATGTACGGAGCCAAGCACTTCACAGCTTGGTTGTCTATCTGCATTACATCACATCCAAGCTGATCTTCTACAACGTGAATTTCCCGTCTAAATTCACATAACATGTATATCCTTAGAGCAACCATGCCAGGAACCATAGATGTGATCAGTCTTCTCCCGTAATTCTCTGCTCTGATGAAGTAAAACATGTTTGGAACTTGTCTTTCATCCATCTGGACATTGTAGTTGACAAGGTAATTCACTTTGTGATGAAGCTGGATCAGAAGTCTGTGCTCGTAGTATCTTAGTCCTTGGATCTCTTGCTTCAGGTCTCGTATCTCTTGCTCGATAATCTTCAGCCTCTGAAGTACGGCTTCTACACCCTTGGCGATTCCACCGAAGCTAGGATCGACTTTCTCCAGGTCATTGGTCACCGGTACATGATCTTCGGGGTTGTCCTCGGTGGGAACTTGTAGTTCTTGTGCTAAGTTGTACAGATCATGGTACCTTCTTTGTAATACTTCTCGGAAATCATCATCAGAGAGGAGGTCGCGAGCTAAATCAAACCCAGCTCTTAGAACAGTCTTACCAGAATCTAGAACAGAGTCCCAGGTGTGTTGATAGTCATACATAGTCTCTGCAGGAACTGATGATAGTGCTTCTTTTAGTCTCTGGAGGGAAACAAACTGACTTTGTCGGAATCGCGGTGGGGTCAAGTCCTGGACGCATTGTGGTCTTATGATGTGCTCAAGGAGGATTACACTGTGGCAGCTATCCTGGATAGCAGGAATGATTAGCTGGTGAATGAGCCTCAAAGTTTCTGTCAAGCTCTTTGTTGAACAAGCAAGAACATCAATGTAATTTCCCAACTGTCCTCCAAGCTCCACTCTAATATTAATGCCTTGGATTGTTATAGCAATGAGGTACTTCTCAAGACTATAAGTCGCCCCGTGTTGGTTCTTCAGTTCCATGATTCTGTTGTGAAGATGCACCTGTGCAGGCAAATATCAACATCAGTAAGGTTTGAGAGTTCTAAAGAGACGAAAGAAACAGAGAGGTTTATTGAGCCCTTGCCTGTAAACGAGGGAAGAATCCAGCTGTGAGGAACATGTGACTTGAATCATCGCACTGGAGATGCCGGCCTGAATAAATACAGTCGTGTGTGTTTATCTGCCATTTCTGAGCCTTTCCTCTGCCTTCTTCGAGAATCGATGGGACTAACATCGAAGAATCTGGATTGGAAGGATCTTGTTCATAGCAAAGTTCAACTTTCTTCATCATCCTCACAAGGTCACACGCATCGAAATGTTCAAGTACCTTTGAAGTCATCCCTGGAATCGGACTCTGCAAACTAGTTTTCAAAATCTTCTCCAGCTCTTTTCTGCTGACAAAACCGTTTCTTTCCCCAGTGCTTTGCTTTCTTACATCAAGCTTTATCAACTGAGCAAGAACCTCCCCACAAAACCATTCTAAGTCAAGTATCAAAAACCCCAACTCATCAAAGTATATTACCTCTCCTATCTGGTGAAGACATGTAGCTACAGCTCTTCGTCTTGTCTCCACAATCTCAATGTTCTCGTGGCGAGACTTTATTCTCAGGGACGGAACTTTATATTGGCAAAGGTCTCCAAAGGCTTTCCATCTCATAATAGGTTTGTTTGAATTCTCTGATCTCCAGTCTGATAAGAGCGGTAACATATCATTGCAAAGCTGATAAACCCGAGGGACTCTTTGAAGGATGGCTTTGCTTGTCATCCGAATATGATGCGTGAGTTTACTAACCGAGGGAGATGATCTTGCATCAACTGTGAATACAGTCGGATAGAAATCCACTAAAGCTTGAAACTGATCTCTTAGTCTCTGAATAGAACCCACAGTTGCTTGAAAGCTTTCGGATTGCTGATTGATTTTTTCGGAGTGCGTGAGAACAATTGTGACATTTGGTTTCATGCATTGTTGAACCGCTTTTCTCGAGTTGGAAACGATGAATCTAAGCCAGTATTGAAGCTCTTCCTCGACTTCTGCTGGCGTTTTGGGTTCTTTATTGCTCGGTTTCCTAAACAAGCTCAATACGATCAAGAAGAGACATGGACTCGGGAACATAAGATCATGAAGAGCGTAGAACTCGTGCTGCCCCGCAAGATTCCACAAGGAGATCTTTGTTTCCTCATCCTTGAATGTCTTAATTTTCATCCCACTAACCGTTTTAACAGCTTGCTCCACAGGATTCATCAAAGTTCTCACATTCTCCACGTAAGGAAAACCAGAAGCAGAAAAGCTTTGCAGTATAGAGTTACACAGTGTTGTCTTGCCTGCATAGTCTTGTCCACAGAGGAAAGCTCTAACGCTCTTCGGCTCAGTAAGTGGCATATCCTTTAGCGAATCTGCCTCAGCTTCATCTATATTCCTACCATTGTGTCCTAGCTTCTGATAAATCTCATCTGCTTTCCCCGAATCTTGAAGCTGAGTTCCAGCTAAATCAATCTCCTCAATCAATGGATTAATCTGCAACGTCTCTGTGATTGCCTCCAATACTCTATCACCTCTTACCCCTTTGCAGCCTTGTAACGAAAACCGCCTTAAAGACGCGTTCTTCTGCAAGGACTTGAAGATCTGTATGAAATCACCAGGTCCCATACTCGTATCGTCGTGGATCCCGAGATGAACCACGGTCTCATTTGTTTCAACCATCCTCAAAATCGAGGTAACTCCATCTCTTCCAATCTTTGTCTTGGAACCTCCAAACACAACTGACTTGAGCGTGATGTTGGCTTGTAGTTGCAGAGCAGAGAATCTACTCAATGGACAAAGCAAATCTTCGACACCGACGCTCCCAAACCGATTCCCGTCAACATACAAACTCTGCAAGCTCGTATTCTTAAAGAGTCCAGCTGCAAGATACACAACGGCTTTGTCTTTAAGACCGGTTTTCGAAAGTTTCACTTGTCTAAGAGCCTTGTTCTGCTCAAGAACCCATCTAAACTCTTTCGCCCACTGCGAATTCAGCTTTGCACCCGTCATGTCTAGTGACCTCACCGTCGTGTTCATCCCCAATGCTGCAGCGAGCCTGCAAGAACCAGAAATGTCAATCTGGTAAATCCTGAGAGTGTTGCTCTCAGGCAAGAACTCAACGACTTTTGAGCTTCTGTCTCGTTTTTGATCTCCACTCCACACATGAACCTCCGTTTCCCTGTTCATACCCAAAACGGCAGATATCAATGGCGTCGCAGTGAAGGGACTGGAGTCGAATATGGAGAAAAGTTTCAAACTTGAGTTCGTTTCGATCATCTTAGAGAGCTCTTCTGCTCCTCTTGACCCGATTGAGTCTTCCCAAATCTGCAATTCCTCTAACGAATCATTAACTTGTAGAGCCGAGCCGAGAAGCGTAGCTCCTCTGGTTCCGATTCTCGACTCTGAGAAGATAATCTCTTTGATCGAAATGTTTCTTTTCAAAATCTCTGAGATTTCGCTCAGACATTGCTCACTGAACCTGTTCTTTCTGAAAGCAAGGTGCTTTATCTTGGAGGTGTTGTCGAGCAACAAACCTAGGCTCTGTAATAGCTCGATTTCCCAAGAGATTCCTTCGAATTCCAAGTTCCTGAGAGATGAATGCGTCTCCAGAGATGTTGCTAGCTCGATGAAGATCTGGGAAAGGGAAGTGAGCTTGTCTCTGGTGACGTTGATGTTCATGGAGTTGTCTGTTAGGAGCTGACAATGCGTGGGTTTTCCGGATAAGGAGAAGGAAAGAGTTTGGAGATTGAAGAGATTTTGTTGTCGGTCTTTGATTGATTCAAGAAACCATGAGAGGTCTATGAAGCTTTGGTCTGGTGCCATCTCTAGGAGAAAGGTAAAGTGGGAAAACCAAATAAATTGTCAATTGTTTTTCTTTGCAAATGTAACTACAGATGAGATTTTGTTTCTTTATTGAGCTACTTTTTTAAAAAGAAAATCTTAATAGACCCTAAATCATATTGTGGACTGAGGAGTTTCAACTATTAACTACATTATGAAATCACTTAGATAAATGAAAAAATGCTTCAAAAATTTATATTCTTAAAAAATATATTACGTAACTTTTTTCATAGTTAAAACTTGTATTTTTGGACATTATAACCAGGGCCGGTCGTAGAAAAAGTTGAGCCATAAACATAATAAAATAAATGGGTCAGACATATCATTATTTTGGAGTAAGAAAACGAAATTTTTCATTGCAATACAATTATTTATATTAAATATATAAAATTTTCTTAGCTAAATGGGCAATTTAAATTTTGTGACCAAGGCAAATGTTTCATCGAGCTCCCCCAAGGGCCGGCCCTAATTATAACATGGTAATTGGTAATTTAGTGGGTGCATATAAGAAACAAATCAACAAATGCCTTGATTTGTTGAGAGCACTAATAAAGGTATAAAATTCGTCAAACATAATAATTAACACGATCGTCACATGTGTCAATCGGTCGATTTAGATTTTCGGTCGATTTAGATTTTGACGCGTGTTAAAAAAATTATTCAATTAGATTTTACCATCTATACCATACAATTTACAAACCTTATCTCTCTTTTAATCTTATATTTTCTTATCAATTATTAAAATCAACATATATTAAGATTTTCAATTAATCTCTTATTAATCAACATATATTAAAATTTTCAATTAATCTCTTATTAATCAAAATATATTAAGATTTTCAATTAATCTCTTATTCATCATTCATTAACATAATTAGTTGCTAAACATATAGTTTCTTATATAAAGCTGGATGCGTCAAACATAATAATTAACACGATTATGACACGTGTCAATCGGCCGAATTATTAGAGAAAAAATGTAAATAGTCGAAACATGTAGAAAAAAAATATAACTTTGAGATCGTGACATGTGTCTAATACTAATCGATTATGTTAAGCGTTGAAATTTAAATTTAATTAAGAAAAGTACAATTAAAAATAGAAATTAGCAAAATAAGTAGATAAATTTTAAGGAATGCCACTTTACACAAATGCCATATTTTAAAAATGTTTGCAAGCCATGCCACTTTTTTTTTTAACCTAACTTTTTCAAATTTTTTTTTTCCAAATTTTTTTTTCAAATCTCAAAAATTTTCTTCCTCCGATCTTAGATCTCGTCTCTCTCTTTCTCTCTGTATCACAAAACCAGAATACAAAATATGAATTTAAGAAGAAATTTGCAAAACAAAAAAAATAGATCTCGTGGATTGAAAAAAAAGAAAGAAGAAGAATGTCCTCATAGAAAACGAAAATGTAAATAAACAAGCAAACACACAAACACTTTTTAAATTTTTAGGTTTGGATTAACTATTTACATTTAAGGTATAGTTTTGAAAATAGGGTTTAGGATTTGGGTTTGGGTTTGATTAATTGTTTTATAAAGTTTTTAAAATAGATTATAAGATTTTTTAAAACAAATTATGAAGTTTTTAAAACAGATTATAAGATTTTTAAAAGAAATTATAAGATTTTTAAAAACCCTAGAAACCTTAAAAAAAACCCTTATAATCTGTTTAAAAAAACTTTATAATGATGTGAAAACCTTTGATAAACATATTATAAGTTTTTAAAGCAGATTATAAGGTTTTTTAAAAAGTGATTATGAGGTTTTTAAAAACCCTAGAAACCTTTAAAAAACCTTAATCTGTTTTAAAAAAGTTTATAACGACGTGAAAACCTTTGTTAACCATATTTATTATAAGTTTTTAAAGCAGATTATAAAGTTTTTTAAACGGATTATAAGGTATTTTTAAACCCTAGAAACTTTTAAAAAACCTTATAATATGCTTAGAAAACATTATAACGACGTGAAAACCATTTTTAAAACAGATGATAAGGTTTTAAAAGCAGATTATAAGATTTTTTAAAGCATTATAACCTTATAATCTCCTTTAAAAACTCTTATAATCTCTTTTAAGAACAAAATCAGCCAAAACGAAGCAAAAACCAGATTCTTATATGAAATCAACTCAAATCGAATCAAAAAGTGAGATTTGAAACTCAAATCGAATAAAAAACGGAGATTTATAGCCAAATCAAATTAAAACTCAACTAGATTTGAAAAAAATTAAAAACTAGATCTATAAACAAAATTGATGAAACTCGAATCTAGATCTAGATCCGAATATAGGAGAGAGAGAGAGAGAGAGAGAGAGAGAGAGAGAGAGAGAGAGAGAGAGAGAGAGAGAGAGAGAGAGAGAGATTCTTCTTCTTCTTCTTCAAAAACTAGATCTATAAAAAATTGATGAAATTCGAATCTAGATTTAGATCCAAATATGAGAGAGAGATAGAGAGATAGAGAGATAGAGAGAGAGAGAGAGAGTGGGAGTGAGAGAGATTCTTCTTCTAATATTAGAAAACTAATTAGAAAAAAAGAGAAAAATTTATGGGGCAATAAACCAACACTTTTTTTAAAAATTAATTAATCTAGATTTATTATTCCCATAAATAATAATCCGCAACGGCTAACCAACAACATCAAACTCAGCAGAAAACAACAATTCAATTAAACCATTTAAGCCAATAAAACAATCAACTCAATTCAAATTTAGGATTCTAAGCAATTAAAACTAGCAACCTAAACCAGGTTCACTAGTCAACACAATAACAGGAGACCCTATCATCCTCCTCCTAATGCCATGATTCCGCGATCTCACTTTTCCTTTACCTGCAACACATGGAAATAAGAGTTGCGTATGTATTTCATAAATAGTTAGTGAGGTGGTCATTCCGCCAAGTGGCGTAACAAGCAGGCTCAGGTAAACCAATAACCACATCAATCAGTACAAAACATCACACATAACAATACAACACATTTCAGACCCTGAAGGATCATCAGAACCTTGTGTCAAGCGACACGATAACAACACTCATGTCACTCGACACCCTCCTGGTGTCGATCGACACGCCTCTGTGTTGCACTAGAATCGAGCTTCTCCTATCTCAGCCCGATTCCGGTGAACATGAGTCGCAATCCTGCACGAAAAACACTAGGAAAACACGCATAGAATCCACAGCCAATACCACAGTCATCAACACACGAGATCACACCCTAATCATTCACGAAAAGCATAGAGTTTACCCTCATTGCCTAGAAACCGCGGTCACAACTCACCTTGGCTTAGGAACGGGTAAGGATTAAGATTAAAGACTTAAAAATCACAAACACAACCACCAACACGGACTGATTCTCTCGCTGAAACGTCAAGGAAGAACAGACGAACAATTCCTCTACGTTCAACGAATAATCGAGTCAAAAAATCTCTCAAAAGCTCACGGATTATCTCTTCTCAATTCTCTGATTCTCTTCTGTATTTTTCTCCCTTCCAAATGCGGCCACGAACCACCAAAGGAATTATATACGCAAGCCCTAGGTTCAATCCCTAAACCGAGCAAAACCGACGAATAAAAATCAAGTCGGTTCCGATTTCTGCAACTCGTGTCAAGCGCTCGACACGAAGACCCAAAATGCCCATTTTGGTTCGCGGATGTTACAATTCTCCCCCACTAATCTGGATTCGTCTTCGAATCCCAACAAAATGTCTATCAAAGACCAAAACCTGACCCTAAACCGGCCAATACCACCCGAGATCATCTCATCCGATCTCCGAAGCTCTCGTCTAGTCTCATGCTTATACGCCCGTTTCCAGACATTTATTACTCCTAACTCATTCCACACCCCTCCTACTGACAGGAACGCATTCCTTTGAGCTATCGGTGTCTCATGTCCCATCCACTGTGAAGACGCATCCTTTGAGCTCTGGCTACACATGGAACTAATCATTCCCTCGAGAGAACTAATCCTCTCCAAATCAACAAAAGAAAAGAATGAGTTATTTGGGACCGCAACCCCTAAGGTAATAAATTCTAAAACGTCTATAACATCTATCGACTAGAACTACCTCGCGTGGCCAAAAATCCGATATTCCCTAACTAGGAATATCTAAACAACATGACCAACCCTGGTCAACACAATCAACCTGCGATATAAGAACTACTCATATTATATAACACAGATAAATAGGCACAAACCATCTTGCTAAAGTTAACACTGCCATCCAGAACCCGACCAGATTCGCCTGAAAACATACTGCCCGATTGATCGCGCAACAATCTGACAAGAACATGCACGACCAAAGACGCTACATCCGTTACCAAGGTTGTCAGAACCGAGATTCCAAGCGCAAAATCAACCGTAGACTCGACGCCCACATACACAACTCTATCAACTCTCCGGACGAACCTCGTCCCTCTGGAGAAACTAAATCTTCTATTAACATTTAGGGAAAACCTTATCCCTCTGGAGAAATACTCATCTCCCAAAAACCTGATATTCCCCGACCTGGAATACCCTCACACATATAACCCACAACCTCCGACCACACCACTGCATACCCTCGAGAACTCCGCCTCAGAATCTCCAACATGTAGAGTCGTTAGACCCCAACGACACAAACCTAAATCATACCCAACACAACACCATGCCATCTCTGAATCCAGGACCCAAAGATAGAAGTAAGTTCAAGCCGCGACTTACCTGTCGAACCACTTGCAACTTCAACTTCATCTTTGGCTCAGGCACCCGCATTTCCTCTCCTGCACTAGCACAAAAAATAAAACTCCCAAAAGAGTAAATTTCCTCCAACGCAGCACCTTAATTCTCCTCTCGAGAATCCTCAAAGGTCTCGTCGCCGCCTATAATTCTGGCTGAAGTTTCACCAAAAACTTAGTCGCTAACTCCTCCGAAGCACGTAAGCAAGCCCTCAGCCTCGACACATGAACACCTTATGGAATTACCTTCATACCCAGGCGTAAATCCAACCGACACGCTACTGATCCAATTCGTTCCACTACCGGAAACGGACCCAAAAACCTCATACTCCGCAGAGCCTCCGAACTCAAACTGGTAGAACCTCGCATCATGGTCGTCAAAAGATACTCCCAATCCCTGACCGCGAACTCTACAATCTTCCTCCTCTAGTCGGCAAAATTCCCCTGCCGATCACCAAAACTCCATCGCGTTCAGCTTCGAGACACGAATCTTCTCTGTCGTCTCTGGAATAAAACTCGCACCAAAAGTGCTCAACCACCCACTTGGGTTTAACATACACGCCTGAAAACCCAAAATTCATCGCAATCAATGTCCCACTTCCACACTGGAATGGGCAATCTCTATATCAATCCACTCGAAAACTGATGCTCAGCCGTTACTAGCTGACTCGAATCGCGTTCTGCGGTTCGCCAACTGGTATAACCCGGACTCACACCACAAAACTCAAAGTCTAAATCCAGTCACGTGCTTATACCCCGATCCAACATTGATTACTCATACTCATTCCGACACCATCACATTCTTAGGACGTCTCCTTCGAGGTAACGATGTCAGTGCCACTCCACTCTCAGGACGTCTCACTCAAGCTCTGGATATATAGGAAAAATGCTTCCTTTAGAGTAATCAGTTCATACGTGTATAGACACCTATAGACTATAAATTCCTCTCGATACTAACCTGTCATTACATACTCTGGCATAGCATCTCTGCTCTGACTGAACACCTGACTAACACAACTACTCGCTCTCGAGATCCACTAATGACCTTTAAAGCTCATCACTAACCTAGTGTTTATATGCACATTACCAAGATCTATTGCTCTTAACTCATTCCATACCCTGACACTCGTAGGACGCATCCTGGAGCTGTCAGATCTAGACCCTGACACTCACATGACGCATCCTGGAGCTGTCAGATCCACACCCTGATACTCGCAGGACGCATCCTGGAGCTATCAGGTCGACACCCTGACACTCGCAGGATGCATCCTAGAGCTGTCACGTAACGTGCCGCTCGCACTCTTGGGACGCATCCCTCGAGCCAGCAACACCCTGACACTCGCAAGACGCATCTTGGAGCTGTCAGGTAATCTACAGCTCGCACTCTCGGGATGCATCCCTCGAGCCAGCGACACCCTGACACTCGCAGGACGCATCCTGGAGCTGTCAGGTAATCTACCGCTCGCACTCTCGGAATGCATCCCTTGAGCCAGCGATATCTAGGAAACTAAATATCCCCTAAAAGAATGAGCTATTCAAGACTGCAGCCCCTAGAGCAATAAATATTAAATACCTACAAATAACAAGATTAGGACTGCCTCAAGAAGCCCAAATCAACTTCTGAATTCTCAGTGTACCCATCTATGACCACACACTCGCCTACGCCCTGAGATGTCCCCTTCGAAGAGACCTGAAAAACCCTAAACTACTGCCTTGATGTAACCATCAAACCCGATCATACTCCTGAGCCACACAAACCTACTCAGAAGGTTTACGCGATCATCTACCTCCAAACTAAAGGATCCCTGCGGAATAGCACATAACTACAACTCGCTAATCCCGCTCATTAACGCCTCAACATTCTGCTTCTGAGCTGAGTCAACTCTCCGATAACCTTACCAAGATGGTAGACATTGCCCATATCAAAATCTGCCAACTATTCTACCCAAAGCCACAGCCTCACACTCCTGAAACCATACTGAAGAAATACCAGTTTCCAAACCGCTAGGTCCAAACTACACCCTCCACACAAATCCCTGCACAAAAACTCCTGCAGGCCACCCCAAGACTCATGATCTTGATGGCATTGCTCAGTCCAGGCCAAACTTGCCAGATCCACAGACACCCATTCAGCCGATCCGAAAAGGCCGAGAACCCTTTTTCTCGCTAGTCGAATCTACTTCAACTCAAACATGGCAATGGGATTTAGGGATCACTGCGGTTGTGCGGTCTCACTTCACAAGGATTGCGACAAATAGGATGCAAGTAATTGTCAGTCAAGTTAGGAGTCGTAAACCGAGAAAGAGGCTAATATGGATTGGGGAGAAGCTTTGGCAATAAATGTGTGCTTACTGGGCCACTCCAACTGCTCTGGATAGGAGCTTAATTGTTTCCACCTCTCGTAACTCTGATCGTAATGGGCGTGGACCTCACAAGCACAGAGGAGGCCAACATTGTTACTTGACCATTCAACAAGATATAGTAAACTGTTTCCTTCTTTCATTTTATCATTTCTTAATCATGCAAACTGCATCTACTAATCTGTCTTATCTTCTGTAACATGAAAATGAACTTAGACGACTTGTCTCATGGGCTGAAGTCTTCATAAAAACCCATACAAACCCAAATAAGAGTTTTATTGATCTAAAAGCTAAGGAGGTTGCAGAGGCTTACGAGACGTGTATGACAAAGGCTTTAGAGGAAGCTGATGGTGACCTTCCAGAAGGTTCAGACAACTCGTCTCAGCGGACCCTCTCCATTGAAGAAAAAATAACATCTTCCATAAGGTATAGTGTTCTTTCTCCTTTTGCTTGAGTTTCAGTTTCATATTCAGTCCCTTGACATTTACTTTTGGTCTTGCTCTTCTTTGATTGTTTCTGTGTCATAACCATTGTCTCTGAGTTGGTAATGGTTGGTTTTTTCTCATGCAGTGTACTGAGTTTGATCCCAAAGGAACCCCTTTTGGGGTGGGTCAGCTTTCATATGAGTCTCTTCAAAAGGGGAAGAGGAAGATCACTTATGAAGAAACTGATGTACCAACCTTGATAGAGGTGCATGAAGAGCTTAAGAAAGCTAACCAGAGGATTGCATAACAAGATGCGGAGAATTTGCGACGTGATGAGGATCTAAACGCCAGTCGAAACCGGATCAGTGAACTTGAGAAGAAGGTGGACGACTTCCTGAAGAACAAAGAACCAGTGCCTGTCTCCAATACTTCACCGACCATCGTACCAACCGCAGAAGCCACTGCACCTACTATCCTAGGTAACACCCCATCTTAGACACCTCCATGTAACAAACTTGTCACCTACATGACTTCTTTTGTGTTTCCATATTTTTTTGTACAATGAAACTTCTTATGTCAAGCAATGCTTGTTATTTATAATATGCTTTCAATTTCAGACTTTTAGGTTTTTTTGATTTCCATATTTCAAACAAACCAAAGAACACAAATAGCGAAACCTGACAAATAGTTAAAAATGAAAATAAAGGTGACACAAATCAGTGGGTAATCAGTCATAAAATAATGACTAAGTTGCCACTCCATATGATTTGTAAGAGTGATAATCAGTCACTAAATCGTAGCTAATTTACGTCTACAGAGGTAGACATATAAGAGACACAAATTAAAGACTGAAGTGGTGAAACAAATCAGTCACAAATTTATGACTACAACATAGACACAAAAGAGTCACCAATTAGTTACTCCACAAACGACACTAACCAGTCACTTATTTACGACTATGCGGTTGTCATAAAATCGTCACCAATTACCAACTACACAGTAGACACAAAGTAGATGTAGTTTACCGACAAACCACAAGAGTCGCAAGTTAGTAGCTAATTTGCCTCGCATGGCTTTAGTCTCATTATAGTCGCAAATTGCCGGTGAACTTTGTCCGTGCCAAATCAGTCGCTAATATACCACGCTTTTGCGATGCCATAAATTTGCGATGAACTATTTGCGACTACCCAGATTCGTCGCAAAGTAGTCGCAAATACGTGTTTTGTGACTGATTTGCGACGAATCTGGTTAGTCGCAGATGACTTGTTTTTTAGTAGTGTTCGCCTGCCTTTTGAGCCAGGTGTCTCGACCTTTATCTATCCCTATCTTATCTTATTTTTATGTTTTATTTTGTTTATTGAGTTCATCTCTCCCATTTGTACCCTGCTTTCACTCTAGGACGGTGTGAAGTAAGGCTGGGGCGATTTTATCATACTAATATCCTTTTCTTTTTCTTATTTTTCTTATGTTTTATTTAAGTTTTACTGAGTCAAAACTATATGTTTTGGAGCATTAACATTGTCAGGAATGTATGTTTAGATGTTATGATTCAGTGATTTATCACCAGATTTGTTCTGGAAAGCCGATTCAGAAACCTTCATGACCGGACTCGCCCCATGAAATTTTGGTTTTATCTCATCTTATACTAATATAATTTTGGCTCTATTTACACTATCCTATTCATTGTTTCTTATTAAGGAGTTAGACCTTGAAACGTATCACACGTTCAAGACAATTTTTCCCATTTTACCACTCTTCGTGTCTTGAATGGCTAGCTCATTTTTAGTTGGTACCACACCTATACCACAAGCCTTTCTTTCATACCTCATGCACTCTTGTTTTCAAGCCTTATATGCAGATATGTGCAACAACGTCAGAGAGAAAGAGGATCGCGCAGTTCTAACCATTAGAGATACGGCGGTTACAAAATCTGGTGAAGAACAACGAACATTATCCTTAGAGCATGGCAAAACCTTGGGATTAACATTAAATGGTAACAAATTCATGCCTTTACTTTGACTCATGTTCTTAAAGACCATTTTCCCCCGTTCTAAAAAAGAAAAAAAAAATTTATGAACAAACGGGAAAGATAAATGTGTCCATCAAAGAGTTTAAGGCCAAGGAAACATTCCAAGAAAACGATGGGAAGAAGTATGGGAAAAGGTGCGATTTAAAGTGATTTACAACGATTTCCGGAGAAAGATCTAAGTCTGGGGGAGAAAGGCATCGAAGTGGTTATGACTGTGGACTTCAATAGGTTCGTTCTCTCTTGCGATTTTGCATAATATCTCGGATCTCCCAGAGAATATGGTAACCCTAAACACTATTAGCCTCACCAATTAAATTAGCCTTTCTATATATAGCCGTTTACCTAACGATTCCTTGATGAGAAACTTCACACTTAGAGTCAATTGAAGTGCCATTGAGACTTGGTAAGATTGTTATTTAAAGTATGGAACAGGCTGCAAAATTCATGGATGGTGGATAATGAAGATGCCCTCGAATCGATCGCGAATCACAGTGTTGATGCTACTTTTATCCGAATTTGTAAGGTATTTTCAAACCTGTTTTCTATTATTGGATTTTGCTTGGGGACAAGAAAGGTTTAACTCTAGGAGAATTGATATACTCTATATTTTACCTATATTTCTATCTATTTCAATGCGTTTTCTAATTATTTTAACAAGGTTTACACCAAAGAGGTAGTTTTTCCTCGTATTTGTAGTTTTAGAGTCTCAACTAGGAGCAAAAAGAGCTTAAAAATTTGTATTATAAGCTACAACAAGTTTTACAAGCCAAAGACTTAGTCCAAGCCAAAGAATTATCAAGATATCACATTTTACCAAGTTGGACAGCATTGAAGAGTCTAAATTTTTGCCACAAACGGAGGATCAAATAAATTTTTAATTTAATAAAACTTGGCTACAATTCAAGGTCTTTGAATCAGCTTTCTAATGGAGTTAGAATTATCTTATTTAGAGCTGTAAGCAAGAAGATACACTTGAATTACTGAAGACATGTCAAACAACCTCAAAGATGAAGAAGGTGCATAATTCAGTCAAACACCGGATGGAGCTATGACAGGTGCAAGTGACCATTGCCAGCACAAGATGAAGCATTTTTAGGCCCCAGCACCGGACATGAAGAGATGGTCGGTTTGAATACGTCATATTTGGCAGTTTCGACCAAAAAGATGTTTTTGCCCAATTTGAAGCCTATAAATTTACTTGTTTTTGGCCTCTTGTTTTAGGGTGTGACAAAAATCATAAACACTTTTATTCATTGAGAGCAGCCACCATGACTCCCTTGGAGGAATTAATCATAGATCTTGTTTTAGGAGCTTTTGGTGGATGATCTCGCTTTGTACTTCGATATAGAGAAGAATCTTATATCCCTTACTCTTGTAATAAACTTTATCATCATGAATTCATCTTATCCTTGCTGTTTTTTGTGCACCATGTTTGAGTAATTCACTTGTTAGGTTTTAGGTTTTCAATGAGTTTCATAATTCGATAATTGATTGATGATTGTTTAGGGTTATCAATAGAATCTTCATCTTTATTCATACTCTATGCATAATTGCTTTACCGCGCATTTAGCAATTTTATCTTAGGTTAATATTGCCTTAACTAGTATTCGATGAGCCAAGCGACCTAACAATTCGAAAGGTTATTTAAGGAGTTTGGGGAACTTTATCAGAACTTGAACTTTTATTGCATGTTTTCACTTTGTAATAACCATCGAAAGTGGAGTTTATTAGGGTGATTAAACATAGTGGTTGGAGCCACAAAAGTGGAAAAACTGTACCTTAGTGTTCTGATTTCTAGATGGTCTTTTATATCTAAAATCCCAAGATTAAATCAATCATTATTGTTGCATAATTCTCTACGAATTTCCTAAGTCCTCACGCTTTTCTCTTATTGATTTCAGTTTTATTTAATATTGCATCCGTGTTAATACAACATCAAACTTGAACTGGTCAAGAACAAACTCAAGCTAGAACCGGCAGAAACACTAGCAGAGAGCAAAAACGGAACTACCGGGCTAGTGATAGTGATACGGATCAGTACTATAGGCATCGAAGTGGTTCCTCTTGATGTGGTTGAAGGAGGAATAGACTTGGGAGACAAGGCAAAGAACGTGCTTGAGATAATCTAGGCGGTCTTAAGATTAAAATTCCATCTTTCCATGGGAAAAATGATCTAGATGCTTATCTTGAGTGGGAGAAGAAGATTGAGTTGGTTTTCAACGTGTAGCACTACACTGAAGATAATAGAGTGAAGGTGGCTGCTACTAAATTTTATGATTACGCCCTTAGTTGGTAGGATTAAGTTGTTACTTCTAGAAGATGTAACCATGAGTATCCGATTGATACTTGAAGTGAAATGAAGAGTCTCATGAGGAAACAGTAGTCCCAACCACTACCACCGTGAGCTTCACCAAAAACTAAGGAGACTTGTCCAAGGCAACCGTTCAGTAGATGATTACTACAAGGAGATGGAGACACTGTTGGGGTCTAAATTGACCTAATCGGTTTTAAACACCAATGACTAACCACAAGTGCATGGCAATTATGGTGTAGCAAGTAAGGATCGAATTCACAAGGAATTATGATGAGGCAAAAGGAATGCAAAGAACTAAAAAAGCTAAATCTAAAATGTTTTTGAGGGTTTTTGTCTAATCCTAATTACCAAAATTCAAGATGATATGCAAACGTAAAAATCCAAATGGTAAACTAAAAAGTGCAAAGCAAATGCAATAGATCAAAGCAAATTAGCTAAATTGAAGCAACTAGCAATAGCAAATACCAACAAGAACTAAGCGATCAATGGTAGAAAGCTATGGATCATGGGTTGAAGCAATTGACTCGAGAAAAGTATCCATTGGGCGATGGCGGAAAGCTAAATCAAGCACTAATCTAGAGTAAAGATCACTAATTGAAGATTTATCCACTTCCATGACACTAATCTCTTCTTAAATCTCTTAATTACACCAACTTCCGTTTATCAATTAATCCATTTTAAAGCAATAATCTCAAGTATATAAACTTATAATTAACCTTAAACATCAAATTCCATTGGCTAAGGTTCAAATTACTCATATGAAATTCTCATAGACATTTTCACAAATACCTTCTGGGCGTGAAAAGACCATGTTCTAGAAACTCTGTGATCAAGTTAATCCTAGCCGTAATTCCATTTCATATGATAGATTATTAAACATATAAGCTTAAAAATCTAAAGCCAAACTTCAATTTACCCTAATCTACTCTACCTATAATCCATAAATGAAATTACTCACAAATAGCAATGAAGACCATCAAAGCAAGAGCAAAAGATAATTTAAACATGATCAACAAGATATGCAAAATATTAAGAAACTTAAATAGATTGAGAAAAATTTAAACCTTAAAACATGAGGCAAGTAGGTTTTTCCATTAAAATCATAATCTTAGAGAGAAACTTAGTCTATAAAAACTTGCCTAGAGTTAATCTTGAGAGGATACAAGTTTTTATAGAGAAAAGGGAGTGTATCCGGGTTAAGGATGTTAAATGAAAGGGTTTGAGCCCAACACGGCCCTATATATTGTTAGCCCGACCCTTTCTTAGCCGTGTAATTTGTACATAAATAGGCTGAACTAAGGCTAGCCCTTTAGCCCTTCATAATGTTTTTTTTAACAAACAAAACTATTTATTATTTTTGTTTATATGAGAAAACACAGAAACTCCGTATTTGGCAGGAAAACTCGGAAAAACATTTTTGGCAGGAAACTGCGGAAAAATAGTAATCCGTAAAAATGTAGAAAAACTATTTTATGGAAATTCTGTTTGTGGCGGGAAAACATGGAAAACATTTTTGTTGCGGGAAATCTGCGGAAACGTAGTTTTCCGTAAAAATGTAAAAAATCCATATTGTGGAAATCCTGTTTTTGGCGGGAAAATTGCGGAAAACACATTTTTGACAGGAAAACTGCGGAAACTTAGTTTTCTATAAAATGTAGAAAATCCATGTTATGGAAATCTCGTTTTTGGTGGGAATACGCGGAAAACACATTTTGGCGGGAAAACTGTGGAAACGTAGTTTTCCGTAAAATGTAGAAAATCAATTTTACGGAAATCCTATTTTTGGCGGGAAAACGCAGAAAACACATTTTTGTCGGGAAAATTGCGGAAACGTAGTTTTCTGTAAAAATATAAAAATT
Organism: Draba incana; assembly: GCA_963576765.1. NCBI lineage: Eukaryota > Viridiplantae > Streptophyta > Magnoliopsida > Brassicales > Brassicaceae > Draba > Draba incana. Next base: position 27,181,362 of record OY755205.1, read on the forward strand.
CCATTTTGCGGATATCTCGTTTTGGGTGGGAAAACTCGAAAAACTTAGGAAACTTGGCGGGAAATCTGCTTAGTGTAGATGAATTAGCTTGTCCTTGAACATTGTTTGGAGCTTGAGAAGGATAGAAAACTTGCTTAGTGTAATACCCTTGAGTCTTGGGGACAAAGACTTGTAGGGCTCGAATCTCACTCCGAAGAATCGATGGCATAAAACGACTAAGTATGATTCAATCCGACAATCTCATGAATCAGCCCAACGAACCAGACTAAACCAGTAATCTGTGGACCTAAAGCTGACAGCCCTATTCAAGACAACCTAACGATCAAGCCCACAAGACTAAGGCCCATTTAAGGTCCAGCCGACTAAGCATCTCCTGCTTAAATAGAAAACCTAGAAAACTTAGGAAAACTTCCTGTTTTGTTTAGGGCTTAGCCCAACCGACCTAAATCACTATAAATACTCATGTACATCCTCATAATAAGGCGATCACGAAATATCTTACAGAAACTCTGTTTACAACTTTCTAGCTAATAAAACCCTAATTCTCATCTTTTGTCTTTGTCTTTGTGTTTTCTAACTCTAGAAGCTTGCTACTTTTCCATTGAACCTTACAAGTTCAATTGTGAGAATCCAGCTCCCACAATTTGGCGCTAGAAGGAGGGGATTTTTTTTTCAAAAGCTTCAAACACGAAGAAACCGCTTAGACAAACTCGAAGATGTCTGCTACCAACAAAACAACCCAGCGTAACGCGACGGATGGCAGCACATATCCGAAGGAGCCAACAAGCAGCGAAACCGGACAGTACAACACGCTTAACAACAAATCTACTCAAGAGAGGACAACCGATGGATCTGGAGCGATAGGTACTCAAACGACTGTCGCGGCTGACTTAGAAGTCCTCAACCAAGTCAAGGTGATGGTTGACGAGATGCTCAACAAGTTTAAGGACCAGGAGACAATCAACAACAGCCTATCAGCGGAGCTCAAAACCCTGATAGCGGCCAGCCGCGCTCGAGACGGAGGTATGTTTCGATGACCTGCGCCTCGTCTCGCCCTAACGATTCTGTTCTCAACTCCAGCTAGCGCCCCTAGGACTCGCTTGACGACCCCAGTAGAGGACGAACTGAAGGGAGAAACAATCCAACAGTGAACGAGACTACTCGGATCATCGAGATTGCCGACGACATCGAAGTGTAGCGCAACACGAATGACACCGTTTCGGCAGAAGCAGCTCGGATCGCTCAAAGAAGGAGGCAGCCTGACCATGACCAAGAGTTAGACAAAACCGAGGAGAATCTGCGATGGGTAGAATAAGCTGAAACCATAGCTACGCGACACACGGCTGCCGCTAATCAGCAGAAAGAGATGGACGAGCTCAAAGCTTCCATACGGCAGACCGCTATTAACCTAAGAGAGATGCGATCACAAGTCCACCAAGCGACAAGCAAAGCCCTAGAGATTGACCGAGTAATTGAAGAAGCGCAGACTATGCCATTCACCGAATGAATCACCAGCGCTCGTCTATCCAATCCTTGGAAGATCAAGGTACCCATATACGACAGAAAGGGTGATCCAAGCGAGCACATTACTGCCTTCTCAATCGCTATGGGTCGCGCCAAGTTTTGACCAGTTGAGAAAGATATCGGCTATTATCTTCTCTTCGTAGAGCATCTCAAAGGGACAACTCTACATTGGTTCGTTGGGATGGAAAGAAATTCGATAGATAATTTTGCGTAACTCTCCGAAGCCTTTTTGAAGTAGTATGCCATCTTAATCGAGCGAAGGTCGTCAGAAGCAGATCTCTACAACTTGTCCCAGGGTGCGTCCAAGTCTCTTCGGAAGTTTATTGAACGCTTCAAGCTCGTACTAACCCAAGTAAAGGGGATAGACGACAGATCGGCACTTAACGCACTAACGAAAGCTTTGTGGTATGACTCTGATTTTTGAAGAGAGTTAACCATTAACAAGCCATCAACCATCCAAGACGCTCTCCATCGGGCTACCTGCTTCACTAAGAATGAAGAGGAGGTTAAGACCTTAGCGTTAAAGTATGGGAAGTCCAAGAGCTCTAGCTCCCAAGTGACTCCAGCCATGGCTAGGAAGAAACATCAAGGAAACTTTGTTCAACATGAAGGAGGATTCAAAGGTGACCACAACTACCAAGTCGACTCGCCCGGGTATGGTCGGGGTAGAGGGCGAGGCTGAGGAAGAGGTAACCCAGGTAGAAGCTTCGGCAACACAAGGACAAGGAACACAACATATGATGAGTAAGCCTACTGTGAGCTGCACTGTTTGTGCAGATATTCCACTGCTAACTGCCGAGTGCTCGGTTACGTTTCGAAGGTAAATTGGCGGCATGAGAACTCAGAGGTGGTATAAGGGTTAGGGACTTCTAAATCGACCAACCTGATAATCAAGTCGAAGAGGTCACTCTCGAGGAACCCAACAAAAGGGATAGACAACACGATAACTTAACTCAAGGAGGACAGAGAAGAAAAGGCTTCAACATGATTATGGGTGGCTCTCACTTCTATGTGGATACAGTCTCTTTAATCAAAGCTTTTCAGCGGCAAGCTGAAGTTGGTGCCAACTTACCTACACCGTCTAAGTATCCGAATGACATCATCTCGTTCGAAGAAAAAGAAACTGATGACATCTATAAGCCGCATGACGATCCACTCGTCATTCGGCTACTCATTGATGATTGGGATATCGCACGCATTCTCATCGACACGGGAAGCATAGTGGACATCATCTTCAAAGACACTCTCACTCGGATGGACATCAATTTGTCCTGAGTAAAGGCGCACCCCAGTGTGCACTGAAGGAGTCACCAAAGTGGTGAACTTTGCAGTATCAGATAATCCGGCAATCTACAATTTAATTATGGGTACGCCCTGGCTAAACTCAATGCGAGTAGTGGCGTCCACTTATCATCTCTGCATCAAGTTTCCAACCTCGGAGGGAATAAAGGCGATCAAAGGAAGTCAGACGGTATCCCACACTTGTTTTCTAGCCGCACATAAGCTGAGGAGCCAAGCGACTATACCGATTCCAAAAGAAAAAAGGAAGAAGCAAAAAACAGATAGAGAGCCCGCCAAAGAGCTCTCTAACTTGTTATAGTAATTACATATCGCAGAGGCCCATAAAGAAGAAGAGTCGTGTCCAGTCTACGAGCCAGTGGTGCATGTATGCATAGATGATAAAAACCCTGATAGATGAGTAGAGATCAACAAAAACCTAAATGAACCAATCAAGCAAGAGCTTATATCTTTTCTAAAAGAATTGAAATACCTTTGCGTGGGCAGCAGAAGAAATGACTGGGATCGACATCAACATAGCCAGCCACGAGTTAAATATTGACCCAACCTTCAAACCGGTCAAGCAGAAGCGTAGAAAACTTGGGCCGGACAAAGCTCAAGCGGAAACGAGGAGGTAGAAAGACTCCTGCTAGTCGATTCAATTTCAGAAGTCAAGTACCTGGATTGGTTAGCCAACTCAGTCGTCGTGAAAAAGAAGAACGGCAAGTGGCGCATATGTGTAGGCTTCACCGATTTGAACAAGGCTTGTCCCAAAGACAGTTTTCCTTTAACACACATAGATCGCTTGGTCGAAGCTACAACAGGAAACAAGCTACTATCATTCATGGACGCATTCTCCAGCTATAACCAATTTTCATGAACCCCGATGATCACGAGAAGACATCGTTCATCATGGATCGCAAGATCTACTGCTACAAAGTCATGCCTTTCAGCTTGAAGAATGCCGGAGCCACGTATCAGTGCTTGGTGAATAAGATGTTTACATAGACGATATGCTGGTCAAGTCACTTGAAGAAAAACATCACATCGAGCACTTGGCAGAATGTTTTGAAAGGTTGAATCTACACAACATGAAAATAAATCTGACCAAGTGTAGAATCGGCGTCACGTATGGAGAATTCCTGGGTTATCTGGTAACTCACCGCGGGATCGAGGGTAATCCAAAACAAATCAATTCGCTTATCCAAATGTCTTTGCCAAAACCTAAAAGAGAAGTGCGAAGATCTGGTAACCGGCCGAGTAACCGCACTTAATAGATTCATCTCGCAGTAAACCGATAAATGCTTACCTTTGTACGATAGTTTGAGAGGAAAAAAGATCTTCGAGTGCACGAGAAAATGCGAAGAAGCTTTCCGGCAGCTGAAGAAGTATCTGGCTACCCTACCTTGGCTAAACCAATTACGGGTGTTTAGCTTTATCTCTACATTGCGGTCTCCCTTACTGATGTAATTGGAGTCTTAGTCCGAGCAGAAGAAAGCAATCAAAAGCCCATTTTCTACACAAGTAAGTCTCTCACCGATGCAGAAATGAGGTACCCGTTAACCGAAAAGCTAGCGCTTGCTGTCATCACATCGGCTCAGAAATTACGACCCTACTTCAAGCCACACTCTATAATAGTACTAAGTACGTTTCCGTTGCGAGCTGTTCTACACAGTCCGACTCATTTCAGAAGGTTAGCTAAGTGGGCGATAGAGTTAAGCAAATTTGATATCGAGTATCAGAGCAGGACAAGCATAAAAGCCAGCTAATTTCTTAATCGAGCTACCCGAAGCTGCGAATTCAATCGAAGTTGAAGATCCACCGGCCCAACCTTAGTAACTCCATGTAGACGGATCATCATCGAAACACGGGTCTTGCGTAGGGATTTGTTTATCATCACCGGATGGCGAATAATTGGAACAATCCTTCCACCTAGGCTTCTGAGCATCAAACAATAAAGCGGAATATGAGGCAATGCTCGCTGGGCTGCGGCTTGCTCAAGGTCTCAAAATGACAAAGATCAATACTTTATGTAACTTTCAGCTCGTCATTAACCAATTAAACGGGGAATACGCAACAAAGGACGACAGGATGGAAGCTTATCTCAAACTTGTTAGGGCACTGGCTGCAGAATTTGAACACTTCACGCTCACAAGAATTCCTAGAGAGGAAAACTCACAGGCGGATGCGCTTGCGTCGCTCGGATCGTTGACACACCTGGACAAGGATCTCCAACGAATCATACCGGTGGAGTTTATTGAAAAACCAAGTATCACGATCCCGCAAGTGGTTAACGTCTTAACACGCTCTCAAGCCGCTAAGAAGAGGGCCAATGCCCAGCCGGCTAGCTAGCCCGGCGAAATCAGAGACAACTCCACTCCTTCGGCTAATGATCCAGATAACGGTCTGGCAGACCTCATGGAAATCAATCAGCCGGATCTCAGCAACACACTCGAAGCAGAAATCACTGGGATTGACCAAGAATCCACTCTTGCGGAAACAACGGCTGCGATGGACAAAGATGCTGAACTCGTCCTAGATAGCATGGATGTAGATTGTGGTCCTCTCCCGGAAGAGCTCCCAGAAGACGACTACCCGTGTAACGATGAACCGCAACTAGAGCACGCGACGGACGACCTCAGTGATATTGATGCCACTGTCTACGGCTGTGATACTAAGTGGATTGGTGATATTCGCGGATATCTAGCTGAAGGCGAAGCACCAACCGACAAGTGGGCAGCCCGCAAACTTAAAGCACAAGCCGCCCGCTTTATTCTGTTCCACGGCGATGTTTTGAAATGGCGACTGTCTGGCCCTCTCCTCGTCTGCGTTAAGGGACAGGCGGCACGCAAGATTATGCAGGAAGTTCATAGCGGATCATGTGGCAACCATTCCGGAGGAAGAACACTTGTTATCAAAATAAAAAGACATGGTTACTTTTGGCCGACTATGGTCAAAGACTGCGAAATATTCGCCGCAAAGTGCAAGAAATGCCAACGCCACGACCCCATGATTCATCAGCCCACCGAATTACTCTCGTCTGTCACTTTGCCTTACCCGTTCATGAGATGGATGATGGACATAGTCAGCCCATTACATCCCTCGCGACAAAAACGCTACCTGTTGGTTTTGACAGATTATTTCTCTAAGTGGATTGAAGCAGAGGCGTTTGGCAGCATTAAAAATAAACAGATAGAGAACTTCATATGGAAGAACATCATCTGCCGTCATGTCATGCCTTACGTGGTCATCATGGATAACGGCTCGTAGATCATTTCCAAGAGGTTCAATCTCTTCTGTGATAAGTGGAAGATCAGACTTAGCTAATCCACACCACGTTGTCCTGAAGGAAACAGTCAAGCTGAGGCTTCCAATAAAATGTTCATCCACGAATTGAAGACGCGGCTAGATGTTAAGAAGGGCCGTTGGGCTGATGAGTTGGAAGGAGGATTATGGTCTTATCGGATAACACCTCGACGAGCCACATGTGAAACACCTTTTGTCCTACACCAGAAATCCATTTCCCTGGAGTACGTAGACGGCCTCTCCCGGAACAAGAAGGGCTTAACTATCTCTTGATGTTTGACGAACTGGATTTAATAAACGAAAGACGTGACTGAGCATTGATCAAAATGACTGAGTATAAACAAGCCGCAGCTAAGTACTACAACTCCAAAGTTTGAGTTTAGCGTATTTATGAAGGAGGCCTGGTCCTCCGCAAAGTTTTTCAGAACACGGCTGAGAAGAACGCTGGCAAACTTTGTGCACACTGAGAAGGACCTATCAAATTATCAAGGTGGGTCCGTCCAAGTGTTTATGAAATAGGGAACATGAAAGGCAAGATGATTCCACGATCTTGGAACGCAAGACGTCTCAAGAAGTATTATTACTAAGTCTCTTAACTTGAACTACTTGGCGACTTGATCCATGTAAAGGGTA